>VUYV01000058.1:1692384-1702627 GCA_008711295.1 Anarhynchus alexandrinus | reverse complement strand
AGAAAGAGAAAGTTTGAGACATTTTTCTATCAAAATACTTTGGCTATTCATTCAATATTAACTCACTGAATAAAAACGAATTGAGTTTTGATTTTCTTTCCCAGGCTCCCTGATTAGCCTGTCTCCCATGATTAGCCATGGCTAGTTACTCCCGTGTTGCACCAGAGCAGATCAAAGAGGTAAAGCAGCCTATCACATCACATGGGATGTAATCCATCCAGAAAACTCTGTCCTCAAGGAATCTGCACATCTGTGGATTTGCAGGCAGGGAACAGAAAGCTCAAGGAAGTATGTGGTGAATTAATGCCCCCTTCACAGCAGCTGGCACGCATTCCCAGATCAGGTTTGCATAAGCCTAGAGCTGCAGGCTCTCAAGTATTTAAAATGAAGCTTCTCTGAAAAAGATGTGGGCTCCCAACAGCAGAGGCGTGACCAAAGGCTGCTTTGCTGAGACTCAGAGGTTCACAAGATCCTGACCATGTCCCAAGGAGAGCCTAACTCTGCACAGCTAACTCAGACACGCAGCGTGGCATGGCTTTGTTAGCACCATACAGAGCCCGGTCAGTCTGGCCTCAAGGAGCCCTTATCTCTATTGTGTTTATAGGTAGCTCCTGTATTATTATGAGAATGCTTTCTGCCTAATCACTTTCAGTTCTGCCAAAAGACACATACCAAGCAACACTGAGAAAGAGGTGAATGCAGCTAAACTCAATTCTGAGGAGACAGGGTAAAGAGGGTGAAGCCATCTCTGGTTCTACTGTAAAATTACATTTTAGATTTCAGGTATCTGAACCTTTCATTCACAATTTAGGTACATCTAATACATTGCTTAAAAGATTTCATAAAAAAGATTAAGTTATGATGCTCTTATGAGATATTTTGATAATTTGAATAAAATCTTTGGTCAGTAACTTATCAGATTTAAGTTGACAATGAATAAGGGAGCTTTCAAATATCTAACCCAGGTGTCATTCAACTGCTGTGATAGGTTTGGGTACATTTCCTAACACCCGACTAATACTGTTTTGGGAAACTTTGTGGCACACCAATTAAACAATAAGAAAGAAGAATTTAGAGGAAAAAATAAACAGAAAGCTGCAAGTAACATAGATAAATATTGGTAGGAAAGAGGCAATAAGAATTTCGGGGGGGGAGGTGAGGGAAGCAGAAATAAAAAAAAAAAAAAAGAGGAGCTACAGTAGACTGTGATAATAGTCTATGCACGAAAATTCCAACACAACCCTAACGATGTCTCAGCTATCAGTTATTGAGCAAATTATGTCTACACTGGAACCAATAGCACAATGTGCTATTATCATAGCCATTTGTTGTGACCTGGATAGGCTGGAGAGACCATAAGCCAGCAATGTGCCCTGGTGGCCAAAAAGGCCAATGGCATCCTGAGGTGCATCAAGAAGAGTGTGGCCAGCAGGTTGAGGGAGGTCATCCTCCCCCTCTACTCTGCCCTGGTGAGGCCAAATCTGGAGTACTGTGTCCTGTTCTGGGCTCCCTGGTTCAAGAAGGACAGGGAACTGCTGGACAGTTCAGCAGAGGGCTACGAAGATGATTAGGAGACTGGAGCATCTTTCTTATGAGGAAAGGCTGAGGGACTTGGGTCTTTTTAGTCTGGAGAAGATAAGACTGAGGGGGGATCTTATCAATGCTTATAAATAATTAAAGGGAGGGTGCCAGGAGGATGGGAACAGTCTTTTTTCAGTGGTGCCCAGTGACAGGACAAGAGGTAACGGGCACAAACTTGAGCACAGGAAGTTCTATCTAAACCTGAGGAGGAACTTCTTTACTTCGAGGGTGGCAGAGCACTGGAACAGGCTGCCCAGAGAGGTGGTGGAGTCTCCGACACAGGAGACATTCAAAACCCACCTGGATGCCATCCTATGCAATCCGCCCTAGGTGACCCTGCTCCCTAGGGGTTGGCCTAGATGATCTCCCAGAGGTCTCTTCCAACCCCTATCATTCTGTCATTCTGTGATAATACAGAGAATATATCCCCTTGTCCATCATACCCTGCCAAGACAACTTTTGTTGCCTCACCAAAATTACATTTCTTGCTGAGAAATATATGCACTTAATAATCTATTGATCTATCATTAAAAAATGATCCCCCTTACCCATTTTAACTGTGCTTTATTTGCATGGCACTTAAGATGTTCATAAAATCCACGCACTACTTGGCATACTGTTCACCTTACATAAGTGACAAGCAGTCTAATCAATTGCATTGGTTCCAGTGTAGACATAATTTGCTCAGTAACGGATAGCTGAGATGCCATTAGGGTTGGAATTTTCTAGAGAGATCAAAATTAAAGAGTTAGTTTTCTAATATAATATTTATATATCTAATATAAATTAATGAGAGGTAATAGGCATTAATCACCTCCTGTCTGCAGGTCTTACAAACATTAATGAAATTAGTTGTTAATTCTAGGATAAAGATAGATGACATAATAATCATTTCAATACAAAAGACTAAAATAAGACAAGATAGTCTCTGGACCTGGGAGGAAAAGGTAGTACTGAAAAGACTTTCCACATGAGAGATGCAGCATAACAAAGACCGAAGCCAAGGGACACTTTACACACTTCTGCCCAAGACAAATGAAGCACATGCCAGATGGTTTGAGAAGCTATCAGAAGTGATGAAAGACTTTCCACCAAAAAAGCTATGAATAGCACTGGAAGAACAAAGAGAGGGCAGAATAGCACCACCTTGCATTTCGCTTTTGCTTCACAAAGAATCTGGACAATATCATCATTCCGGATACATGTGCTGTTTCCCTATTTGCTTTTAGACATCCACCTGAAGATGCTGTTTACCCCTCCAAGAGAGCAGTATTTCCTGTGATTTGGATTGGTTTGTATGCTAATGACATTTAAGCCATCTATCAGACATGGATTGTACACTGCCTCACTTGACTTATCCTTGGCTGTGGTAGGAAGAGAATAAGAATGGGTTTTAGTCACTTCGGCTCAGACAGAAGAAAGCCAAGTTAGTAAGGTCTGTAAAGGTAACAAAAGCCTCTGAGCAGTTGAAGCCGCTGTACAATTTATGTAATTATTTATTTCACCAAAGGAATTAAGAGTTTTGGGATACATCTGGACACAATTGCTCTAAACCAACATTATCTCTGTTTGCACCAAGATTTTTCCTTGGATACCAGACCAGAGTCATCCATCATTTACAAGACAGGCCACCAGAAATGTTTCTAATTTGGAGCATGCTGAGAGACAACTTACTTGGCTTGTTAAGGCAGCTTCTGCCTAAGAAAGACAAACTACCAAGGACACATACAGTCATGATACACCTGCATGCTACCAACTCCCAGGCCTTTCTGCTTCTGTGAAATGCTCCCAGAAATGGGTTCTGAACAGTTATAATAAATAATTTGGTGATTACCAGATCCCCAGTACAGCAGCCAACATTCCTGCTTATGTATTTCTGCTGGATCTTCCCAGATGCACCCTTTGGAGATCAGAGCTCTGTGTTGGGCAGAGAAAACGTTCACATTCCCAACTTAAGCTCCTAACTTTCACTTCCCTCCACAGAGACAGCCAAAATTTAAGATACAACTGTCCATGTGTTTCTTGGTGAATGAAGACGATAGAATGAACTGGAATCAGAGCCAAAGTGTTATGGTTGTTCAGTCAGCACTAATTATAAAGCACCTACAACATGTGATTGCTATTTGCAGTAACCTGTCATGCAAGAAAAACAATTTCTTGAGCTGCATGTGAATGTAGCAGTGTGAGTATGGCATTGCAAGTCATTATGTTCTTTGCTCAGAAGCTAAAAGGGACCCTGGAAGATATTTTTATTCTCAGATGAATCTAAAATGGGGAGTGTCTTTTAGAAACCAACTCTTCCTCCCAAAGGTCAAGCAAGGTAAGCTGAGAGACCTAATTACATGTCTTACGTGATGCTGTGTAAACCACGAAAAAAAACATTCCACAGCTCTATACCTGCAGGATTTTCATTTTTCTTGGAAGTAAGTGAGGACTTCAAGATAGAGTAGGTACAGAGAAAGTTCCATGATAAACAGGAAAATAGCTGAAACTACTGTCTTGTACAGTGCAGTGTCTATGTGCCACATAGTCTAGCACGACAGCAGTCACATCCCTTTCCACAGTTCTGGGAGGATCACACAGAATGGCAGTCTGCAAGCAGGGTGCTGGGCATCTGTTCAGCAGGTCCCATCAAGACATGTTCAAAACCATGGAAATTTTAACTAATTTCATAGAATCATAAAATGGTTTAGGTTGGAAAGGACCATGAAGATCATCTAGTTCCAACCCCCCTGCCATGGACAGGGACACCTCCCACTAGACCGGGTTGCCCAAGGCCACATCCAGCCTGGCCTTGAACACCTCCAGGGATGAGGCCTCCACAGCTTCTCTGGGCAACCTGTGCCAGTGCCTCACCATCCTCAAAGTGAAAAATTTCTTTCTAATGTTTAATCTAAACCTGCCCTCTTCCAAATTTATTTCCTCAGTTTTTTCAGTGGAACCAATTTGAGAGATGTGAATGCACAGAGGCAGTTTTATTTATTTTTTACCCTAAAGCTGTGATGACAAATAAATTATTTGCAAAATATGGGAGTCAACATATTAGTACCTCTGTAAAGCAAGCAGATCATCAGGTGTGTATTCTGCTCCTACAATGATGTAAGTAGTTTGACTGAAAAAAATCATACATTGCAGGTGTGAAGCCCAGTTACATTTATATTGGTCTCTTTAGCAGCAGCACTTTGTTCTCCCACGTAAAAGCTGTACAGTAGCTGGCAAAAACCCAAGACATTTATAAGCAAGTTCCCATACACAAAGGTGATTTTAATTTACCAGAAAGCGATGGTCCCATGGATTCTGAATTTCTGTAGTAACAGCTTCTTTTTCTTAAATGAAATATGCAAATGAATAACACAAAAGCATTCCATATTTGTTATGGTACTTATTTACTATTTCCTTTTAATATTCAATAGAGGAGCTATTTGTCTTGCAATTATTTTCTTACATAGAATGGGATTTTAGCATTTGGGCTGAACTGCCACTTTCAGTATCCTGGAAGTAGCGTAAAGACATTTAGGTCATACAAGATCACAGTATTTCTCCCAAGCTAGGAACTTATTGACATAACTGGAACACTTCAGGCATTTGAGTAATTGCTTCAGGCTGCCTGCAGAATTGAGACTGACTTTGTAAAGTTCTCAGTGTTTGCAGCTGAGAAGAAAAATCTTAAGAGGTAAAGCCTTGTCTAGTTCGAGTTTCCCAGCCCCAGCAGCAGCATTTTGGTGTAGGTGCATACAACTTGCACTACTCCAGTTCACTCTGCCTTTTCTCTGCAGCAGTTCTGCACCAAGAGCTGTTTTCTGCTGTCTGCCAGCTATGAAATAAACGAGTGCTCTATTTATAGGTAAACTTCCTGTGAACCATGAAAAGACATTCTTTTGTTTCCCCTTGTGTTTTTGCCTGTTCAAAATCCCAAGAAAGCTATTTCACTTTTCAGTTGTTAATGCCTTTTTTTAACCCATTATATAGAAATACATTAGCTGGAGATTTTTTTTAAGTGATCACTGACATACCTGCATAAGATTGTACCCGTTAGTTCAGAATACCTGCTATCCTGAAAATCCATAATTTTTCAATAAACATAACTTTTCTTCATTTTTGTCAGCATACTCCTTAGACTTACAAAACAGCACAGTATATTTAGCTTGTGAAGAGGTACTGAAAACTGAAAAGGAATAAAAATAAGAAGTTGATAATTTTAAGGAACCTCTGTTCTGAATTTTCAGATTTTTTTTTTCTTTAATTACTTGCTCCATTCTGTTTTCCCAGGTCATACAACCAACTTACCTGGCTTAAATTTTGTCTCCATCTCTCATTATCCCTCTACTCCTAGTTTTTTTGTTTTACCCCAATGAGAAGCAGCAGGCTTTCAATTTCGGACATCTCAAGCATACACTTTCCTCTGTGTAGAAATTGGAAGTATATTGATAGTATAAACCCCCTGCCCAATTGCTCTCAGCATCCCAGGAATAATTACAGCATGCAAGATGAGCTTTTTGACAGTCAAAGCTACCAAAGAACAAAGGACTATGTTTTTTGCTTTGCCCAGACTGTGTTGGTCGCGTTCATTTGTACGCAGCTGTCTACATCTGAGCTACCTTTGCAGTGAACAGGGAGAGGGGGATGACTCACACCCTAAGGTTGACCAACCTTCTTCAGATGCCTCTTTCTAAAAAAGACATGAGCCACGAGACACAACTGTCAATATTTCTATTTCACTAAAACATAAACCAAAACAAACTAGTTCAGAAATAATGCTTAAAGTTAGAAGAGATTGGTCCGAGCCTGGTGACTGTCAGAAATTTACATATTTGTATGCATTTTCCAAAACTACCAAGGCATTTTGGTTTAGGAGTTTAGAACATTAGAAGGACAATGTATTAGCACAGATATGTATATATAAACCCCAGAACTTTAAAACAGTGGCAACATACCAGGCAGATTTGGGAATAACCTGGAATTCTGAAGAAAAAAAAAACAACAAAAAGTGAGCCTCTTTTGCTGAAATTACCCGTAACAACAAGCAAGACACAGACAGTTGTAAGCAGTCTTCTAGGAGGAAAAGCAAAAATTCACCATCCTTCTTACCCAAATATAATGCAAATTCTAGAAAATCAGTATCCACGGAAGTCAGTAGCAGCAGTCAGTACCTTCAAGTACCATTGGAAAGAACCTAGGACTGAAAAATGCGGTCAATTCCTTAATACCCAGATACTTCTATTAAAAATTGCTGTCACATTTCCAAATTTAGAAAAATGTTCTCTATTTCTACTGACTTCCCAGTAATACAAAATATTAAAATTCTGGAAAAGGGGCTATAAGATTAGTTTCGTTTCGTTTCTTTTTTTCTTTTCTTTTCTTTTCTTTTCTTTTCTTTTCTTTTCTTTTCTTTTCTTTTCTTTTCTTTTCTTTTCTTTTCTTTTCTTTTCTTTTCTTTTCTTTTCTTTTCTTTTCTTTTCTTTTCTTTTCTTTTCTTTTCTTTTCTTTTCTTTTCTTTTTTCTTTTCTCTATGCTGTTTACTTCAAAAGACATTAAAATGCCTGTAAAACTTTTTCTCTTTAGGCCCTACAATAGCTTACTTGACAGATAATACCAATAAATATTTATCAGTAGCTTATTGTACTCAAAATGAGTTTGCATAGTGTAAAGGTCAAACAAGCCTAAAAATAGGAGGATTTGCATAAGCCAAATAGCACATGGTTCATTCCACTGACATAAGCAGATGACCTTCCCTCCCTCCCATCCCTCCAAATATCCAGACTCTTCAGGTCTTCAGGTACCAACATGGGCCCATATTAGTGCTGGCATATGACCTACTTTTAAGATATTGTTACTGATCTCTGCCTCCTTGCAGAATGCCACCTATGCCAAATTGTGGTCTACAGAGGTTTGGACTCTGGTGGCAGTTTCAAACGCTCCCATTGCAGTCCCTCCTCTTCCTTCCCACTGCCTTTGCTTTTCACAGAACACCCCATATGTTGAATATTTCAGACGCTTTTATTTCCCTTATGCAAGGTTATTATACTGTTTCAGTGAGCGTGGTCTTGCACTTACTTGTCTCCACATGTCTTTCGTGCTATAAAGGGTAGTAAAACTGCATCTTACTGAGTTTATTAAGCCCAAATTTAATGCCAAAATTTAATTTGGTGATTCTTCTACCTGTTATAGGTATTATTGACACACTTACCTGATGTTTCTCTCCAGCCTTGGCTATAATTCATTTTTTTTAATGGCTCCAAAAACTGAAGAGATGGTCAGGGAGTCCTTTGGTATCAAAATAAGGATTTCTTCTTTCTTTGTTACACACATGAGTTTTGTTTCACTACTTCATTCTGGGGAATTGTTGATACCAGACCTTGACAGATGTTTTGTTTCCTTGGAAATAAAACTGAAACACTGATAGGTCTCATAGGAGAGGAACTCCAATATGTTTGCTTGGAGTATGTTGAAACACTACTCTGATACTACTTTGCAAAAAAATGTTTCTTTGGCATTAACTCTGTTCAACCTTTCCCAGAGCCAAGAGCTCAGGACACCTCCCTGGTTTTCTACAGAGTTATTTTACAACTTTTCTCAGAAAACTTTCAATTTTGGTAAAGGTTTTATGGAAAAGATACCGTCGTTAACCTACTGTTTAGTATTTTGAATGTCTTTTCCCACAATTAGACTTTGTTGGCGCGTTTCCTGCACTTTGCCTTGGTTTTGTGTCCTCTGTCTGTGTGAGATTACAAGGGGTTTTCCTTAACTTGAAAAATCTTATCTTTTGTTGATGGGAGTGACCTCACTATTTTTAGAGCATAATGCAAGACCCATCTTTTCACATGAGCTTTTCCTCAGTAACAAAGAATGACATCATGGCCCAGGGATACTTTTAAGAAAATAATCAGTCCCTTAGTAACTAAATATCAAAGATTAAATCAAGACGGGGAAATTTTACAAGATACATCTGGACAAGCAACTCTTGCTTATAACCATAGTCACTGATTTGCCTGGCCATGGAACTGATAGCAATGAAGCTACAGCATCTTAGGTTTCATCAATCAAGTATATGCATCAGGCTCCCAGACAGGATTATGGAGCTACCGGGCCTGCTCTAGACTACACACATGAAGGCCATGTCTAGATGACTACTGCAACTGTACCCCTTGATTACAGTGCAGCCGAAAGACCGTTCTCACCCCCAGGGGTTCGTGAAGGTCAGCACCTGGAGGGGTGGGGGTCACACAGCCAGCACTGCTGGACCTCTCATCCATCCAGAGGTTGCTGAAAACACACCACACTTCTGCTGAGAGGCCTCCAAGAACATAAGGCTCTGGTCCTAACTTTCAAAACAAAGCGTTTTTTACCAAAGTGATTCAGCTGCATAAAACAGAAGCGTAAACCATCTTTATGGAAGACATAAGACCCCCTCAGGCATTTCAGTCACTGCAAGACTGATGCTTATTTGTACCTCTAATCCCTGCCTACATCATCATGAAAGTAGCATTCTCTCACAATGCCGACTAAAGAGACCATGTATACACCATGAAATCCCACGCGATTTTGGCTTTTTAACAGCAAAGCACGCAGAGGCACTCAGATACTACAGTCAGTGTCAGGAGTACAAAACCCCTGAAGTCAGATAAATACAATAGTTAGTCATGCACTTTCTTGTGTGGGAGAGCAAACATCTGATTGATGTGAGTTAACATTTAAGAGTCTTCAGGCAGAAATAGGCTGGTAGGAGGATTTATTCACA
The DNA here is from genome assembly GCA_008711295.1 of Anarhynchus alexandrinus. Taxonomy (NCBI): domain Eukaryota; kingdom Metazoa; phylum Chordata; class Aves; order Charadriiformes; family Charadriidae; genus Anarhynchus; species Anarhynchus alexandrinus. Next base: position 1,693,308 of record VUYV01000058.1, on the reverse strand, counting down.
GAGAAGGAGAGATTGCAATTGTTTTGCTACATGAAGTGGAGCTTCCTCACTGTGGAGAAGGTTAAAGAGCAAAGGGAAACACTCCTGTCCAACTGATTTGGAGGAAGCAGACACCCCTTCATCATGGGCACTGTCTGGGAAACTTGACTAACCTCAGTTATCAGGGTAAGAGCTAAATTTGGGGCAGAGAGAGACATTCAGAGAGGGAAATATTCTACTGACTGGGGAAAATAGGCATTTGTGAAGTGACATATACTCTTAGGACAGCAAAACCTTATTGACACCCTTTCCTTGTTAAGAGAACAGCTATTTTGACGACACACCTCTTTCCCACAAGGTAAGTAACAGCTCCTTAACTTCAAATATTCAAAAATACATATAGTAAAAGCCTTTCCTCAGTAAGCAAAGGAGCTCGTAAGCTATCGTTTCTGAACAATGGTTAGTATGCAATGGATTCTCCCACTCATGAGCTACAAATACACGGCATACCATCAAGAGCTTTTAATAATTTTGTCATCTAGTTCTTTCAAAAAATGTTTTTAGATTTCTGCAATATGTTCAGCTGTGAAAGTGGCATGTATCCAAAGTTAACAATAGATTCAAGGCTATGAATCACCAGAGGAAGAAAAAAAAAGAATTGCAAGAATAATGTTTAGTCATATTTTTTTGAATATATCAGGACAAGCAAATGCAACCCTATCCATCAGTGTTCTAGAGACTAAATCTCTCATTGCAAAACTCCTGAATTCAGTGAGAATTTTGCCAAAGGAAACCCTGCTTTAAAATTCAAAGTACCTTGGGACTGCAGCATTTTTGCAAACAAACAAAAATACATTTATGAAATCCTACTGTAGCACTTGGTGAAAAGCTTTTTCCTCAGTAGTGACAGCCTTATTATTGTGGGGCGGGGCGGGGGGGGGGGGG
>VUYV01000058.1:1410921-1692255 GCA_008711295.1 Anarhynchus alexandrinus | reverse complement strand
GGGGGGGGGGGGGGGGGGGGGGGGACGACGACGACGACGACAAGGGCACAGGGAAGCAGGGGCTATGGTCTAGCACATTGTGTGTGATACTAAGGACTCTGAGTCAGCTCCAATACAAGTCCTTAAAGTCTGCAACTTAAGTGTCACACTGCTTGAATAGTAGATGTCAGAGCCCTTATAAAAAGCTTTTCATGAACAAAGTGCTCATTACTGTGCTGTCTAGGGATAGGCAGCAGGAAAATCTGATTACACAAACAAATCTCATGTCAGCCCACTTCAGGCAGTCTGTAAGGTGGTGCCTCTGCCAAGTCAGGATCTGCAGCCCTGAACCTTCCTCCTTCCCCTCAAAGCACTGAGCAAGGTCCATTCTTGTCATTAAAGAGAACTCAGTACTTGTATCCTCTTTTACAGCATCTCTGAAGAGCATTCAGAAGTAAGAAGGAGATCCAGGTTCAACTCCTTTTCCCTGCTTGAGGGGTTTCAAACTTGCAAGTGTATAAGGAAACACCCCAACTATTATTGGCTGTTCTGCATTGGGAGTCTCTCTGCCTTATCCTGTTTAAGCTGTTCTGCTGCACAGAAAAAGGATTCAAGATTCAGTTGACCAGAAAGATAAAACAAGTGTCAGCCTGATTCAATAGCCAGGTAGTCATCACACTTACCAGAGAGGAAGAGTCCTTACTCCTAAGAGTGTTCTAGTCATTTTATCTACTGACCTTTGAACAAGCTACAGGAACATCCAGAGCAGCCCGTATGCCGGTTCCTAGGGCAGAATGATGGATGTGGGTTTGGACTTCCTCCAGGAGAGGATATAACTGCACATGGAAGCATCGCAACAGCCCCAAAATTTCATCTAATGTTTGCAACTTCCCACCTCCTTCGAATCCCACAGCCAGAACACCATGCTATTAATATCACTCCATAAGCAAACATTTCCAGCTAGATCTCTCATACCATTTCCATTCTTATTTCCAGACCTTTCATGTTTATTTCTGAAACAGTTATCTCAACCTCACCAGTTTTAAGAAACTATTGCAGTCAGTTGTAGGAAGGGACGGCAGGAGCTGAACACAAAGCACCAATGTGTCACTGCACAAACTACCAAGAATTATAGATCCCCTTAAATTAATTTTCTTATTTTTAAATAAATGTAGTCTAACTACAGTTTTAATAGTTGTGTTGAGAGCTCCTCTTCCCTAAAGAGCGTCTACCACCCCAGACTCTGGTCTTTGTACTTTCTCCTCCATTTCTCAGTGTTCATGGAACAGCTGCTGTTGGAGAGGACAGCCTTGAGAAGGCAGCAGGAATGAAAGCACCGACATCACCAATTGCCCTAACTGGAGTCCTAAACCCATATTCAACAGTGTATAAGGTGAATATTGTTCTTTGAGACCTCAGGGTGGATATTCATGAGAACAGGCAGGGCCTAAGTCTGCCAGATGTATAATTACTTATCCAAAAATCCAAAAAAGTCAAACCTGCCAACCTCATTTGCCCATCTCCAGGCTCTAACAAGTATTTTTAAATGACTAAAAATCACTTCAGAGAAACAAAATTACCACTAAATTTCATGGCTGGTTTCAGGCTCTAGTTCATGACTAGAGCTTGAAAAAGAAGTACAGAACATTCAAATGGTTCCATTTAAAAATAGGATTCTTGGATTAAACAAACTTAAATAGAGCTAACAAAGACAAAGAGAATGAATTAACTGAGGCAAATTTAAGTTGGAGGAAACTTTTTTCATTTATTGAAAATTCGGGAAAAGAAATAGTACTATTTTACCTTAAAGTAAGGCAAGTCTGGTAGCAAATGGTTTGGTGTAGGTTCTCAGCCCTACTTCCCCTCTTCCCTTCCTTTACAGGCACACAATCCTGGCAAGTTTATTGCAAAGTAAAGAGTCAATGTTTTCTTCTACAACTTTGGCAGGACATCAATAGTTAGCAGTTGCCATGCAGAAACCTTCCTGAGCAAATTCACTGTGAAATAGCAACACCTTCTTACTTTGAAACAAACTGAGAAAAGCAATTACACCACAGATGGGAAATTCTCCTGCTGTTAGTATGCATAGCTGCAAGTGTTTGGTTTTAATAACGAAGCAGCAAGATGGCTACAAGATAAATTGTCTAATCAACTTCCTGACTTCTAGCTGTTGAGTGCTTCATCCCATATATAACAGCATTCCAAAGTTTCTCAATCAAGTGATAAAGTAGCACCAGCCCTTACTTATTTAAATGCTGATAATATATTTCACAGAAAACTAACTGTTAACTGCTTGCACCCATTAGCTTGCGGTTGGGTTTGTCTGCTCATATACAGAAAGTCCTGTTGTTCGGTCGCACTGGATTTGCGTCTGCCAATTCCTCTTCATACAAATGAGCCTTTCCTGGGAACAGCAAGGTGTTCATGTCAATGAGTGATTGAAGTACGAACTTCTCTACACCTAGAAATGCTGCTGCGAATAACTGTAAGAGCTAGGCTGAGCAAGAAAATTCCATTACATGGAGTATTTCAGAAGTTGAATTTCAAAGCAGCTTCATTGAAAATTGTTTTTCCCCCTCATTCTTCTCGAAGGCCAAACCTTGTACTGCGAGTCCTGTTCCAGAGCATTAGCAGAGACTGCCTGCTGCTCAAATACGGAAGAGCCCAGTCCCATCAAATCTGGACAGCAGCCCAAATTCCTCAGAAACCCTGACAGGCAGCCAGCCCAATGAGGGAACACAAAACTGTCTGCTTCACTGCTTGCCGTGTTGAAACTCCAGTGGTTCTCATCCAGGAGATTCAGCAGATCCAACTAACAGAGCTGCAAACCTAAGTGCTGGAACTGCAGACTGCAGGGTCAGTAATACACTGGGGATGCTCAAGATCCATTGGCTCCTGGCAGTCCGGATTCCCCATAATTTGCTTAATGGGCTCAAGGATGGATACCCTGGCAGAAATGCTGGAAGGATTCCTGCAGACTCCAGAGAAACACCATCTTTGCTGACGTTTCCAATTTCACAGACTCAGCAAGTGTAGACAGGATCGAATTTTTTTCTTACCACCTTTAAATTATTACTAAAACACAGTGACATCAAATCTTTTCCTTCACTTTGGCTGCTTAGCACTATTGATCTTGTCTCTGTTGCAGGAAACAGAATTGGCAGTACCCAAAGAAATAAATTGGACTAGCTCACATCATATATTTTTATTTTGTTGAACCACAGTCCATATTCCAGAAAAGACCCAGATGAAAATTATTTTATGGGCCAGTATGTCAGTGTATTGGGTTTGCATGGCAAGGTTTTGGTAGTGGGGGGGCTACAGGGGTGGCTTCTGTGAGAAGATGCCAGAAGCTTCCCTTATGTCTGACAGAGCCAATGCCAGCCATCTTCAAGAGGGACCTGCCACTGGCCAAGGCTGAGCCCATCAGCAACGGTGGTAGCGCCTCTGGGATAACATGTTTTAGAAGGGGGAAAAACTGCTGCTCAACAGCAGCCAGAGGAGAGAGGAGGGAAAATATGTGAGAGAAACAGCCCTGCAGACACCAAGGTCAGTGAAGAAGGAGGGGCAGGAGGTGCTCCAGGCGCTGGAGCAGAGATTCCCCTGCAGCCCATGGTGAAGACCGTGGTGAGGCAGGTTGTCCACGGAGGTTAACTGTGCAACAGATATACACCTGCAGCCTATGGAGGACCCCACACTGGAGCAGGTGGATGTCCAAAGGCATCCTCCTTGCTATGCCGTGACCACACGGCAAGCCCAAACAGGAGGAGGCTCCTGGCAGGACCTGTGGCCCCATGGAGAGAGGAGCCTGCTCTGGAGCAGGTTTGCTGGCAGGACTTGTGACCCCACAGGGGATCCATGCTGGAGCAGTTCATGAAGAACTTTGGTTATATGAAAATGGAGAGGTACAGATTTTTATCAGTTTCTCAGTGCATGTATGAGAGGCAAGATTCAGTGGGAAAGGTGGCATTTTTCACTGGAGCCAACTGACGAGAGTAAGAAGAAAAGAGCCACCGGGGTCTTTGACCCAGAGTCGCTATGTCAGCACCATACAGCAGTTAAGCGCACACAAAGAACCTAGAGTTGTTATGGCATTTGTTTGATATGAGGGATCTTGGGCTCAGATCAGACTGCTTGATCGAGCACAGCAAGGAGAGGAATCCTTACATTCAAAACTAGTTGTGTTCTCACAGGATAAAGACTGCTTTAGTGAAAAAAATAAAGCTGAAACTGCCCACGTAACTAGTAGGCCTCCTTAATATGTTTTAGCTTCAAAAAAACAGCATATTTTAATTAGGTCACTTAGTCAAAGTGTTCTCTCTAGTTTAACTTTTCATGCCAGCTGACACATCAAGAATACAAGCACAGTCAGTACCTGTGTTATCAGGCTAGTTCTTGCAGTATAAAAGCCTTCCCACTGGAGACAGAGCTGTGATCACGATTAGCTTATTTGACACAAGCTACAGTGACGCAGGAAAGTGACATTTTAAAAACTCAACCTTACAACAGACTCCATTTTAAGATATTTGGCTTTCATCAGGTTTTATACATGAAGTGCTCCTGTAAAACCACTTACTTTGCTTCCTCATTCTTCCGGAAAACACAAAGGAAGCTGGCTAGAGCCTGCAGTTTGCACTACTAGCTTTCCCACTGCATATGCAAAACCAGACTTGTAATGCAATTTTTTCCATGCTCATTCAAATACATGCCTTCCACTACAAAAAACACATAAGCAAAATCCAAGTCACTAGGATTATGGAGCATGAAGTAATTTGTAGGAAGTAGTATAGCATTAATCACAGCATTTCACCCTTTGAAAAAGATATAGCCACAGCTTTTTTTCTTATAACACCCTCAAAATAGCATGCCCAGTATCTACTTCCCGCAAAAGAGGAAGAGAACATACAGCATAATTGCTGAGAAAGACAGGAAAGGAGAAAACGTATTTTTATGAGGACAAGCAAAAACGCTGAAGGGCAAAAAAACACAAGAAATAACAAAAAACTCATCCACTCTTCTAGGTTTCAGCACCTCTGTTACACTTTAAAGTGCGGACTACACCTCTCACCTGCAGTCACTCAGATGCAGTGGGGTAAGGTCCCAGCTGGGGCACATGAGCCTCCACCACCCCCAGTCACACGCTCCCTTTTGCCAGCAGTAGCGGTTCCCGTTGTGCCTGAGTTGACAAACTACAGAAAGGACCCGTCAGTCACCTGTCAGATTAATTTACTATCTGCTTAACTGTGGCAGTCTCTGGAGTCATGCACCCTACATTCATTAACATTAAATAGCTAGCAGCCAGGGAAGAGTCCAGGAGATGTGTGTGTGACCCAAGCTATGGTATAAATGGGCTGCCCGCAGGTGTGGGGAGGGAAAAGCTAAATAAGGAAGGCAAGGTTCTCCCTCAGAGGTAATCTTAAATGAGTGCTAAATGAAGGTGTTGTGAGTACTTCTGCTGTTGAAAATGAAGCTGCCCTTGGGATTAGACACAAAGAGAATATACTGATGACTAAGTGGTATTTTAAAAAGCCCAAGAGATTTTCTGAGAGGAACAGATTCAGCCAGCATTCCACAAACTCTATTTTGGGAATATACATCATGTGTACAGAAACATACACAGCTTCATCTGGAAGAGGCTGGTATTTTTTCCTCTTTTCCCTTTCCAGCAGAGGTGATGGCCATGTGGTTGATTTGTTACACCTCACTGCGTGTTGCTGTTAGTGATAAGTAAGACAGCCGTGACTAAAGTCTTTAAAGCCCCCACTTTCTCTACCACCTTCCTCCGCTCTGTCCTCTCCCTCTCCTCCCCTCCTGATTTTTACCCAGCCTCACTCTCCTTTTATTGATGTGTTATTTATCTCTTTTTCAACCAGTTGGTTTCTGCCATTCTCAATTTGACCTTATGTTATCTGCCCAGTGATCCACCTATGGCCTGTCATATTTCATACCCTCAGTTTTTTTCTGCCTTTCATTGCATATGCACATTATAGGCAGGTATTTTTCCTCTGCTTGCACTCTGACCAAAAAAGTGAAAAATAGAAAAAAAGGTAACCCACTCTGCAAGCTCACACGAGCATGTCAGAAAACCTGAGTTTCTAAACTTAGACTCTCAGCAAAATTAATAAACTTGGGCTCAGGTCTGTACTAAGGCAGACACACAGCTTCTACCCCTCCCCAAGATGAGAAGAGCACAGTGAGCTTGCATCAATAACTATAGTTGCGCTTCTTGCCTTACACACATCCTAGAATAAGCTCTGCCTTTCCACTGCCCCCACCCATGGCATAAAATTGTTGACTATATTTGCGATCACTGTAATTCCAGATCCTTTTGTGTGGTATCTTTCCCTACCTAAGTATTTGTCTCCTGCAGCCATTTATTGGCTTCTTTCTGTTAACTGTATTTTGTTATTGTCTCACAAAATTTTGTTCTGTAAGGTTTTGGAACGACTTTCCATTTTTATCAAGACCTTTTTGAATTCCAATCCTATCCTCCAGAGTGTTTAAAAACCTCACCTTTGGTTTTGCCATATCAGTTTTTATGGCTTTATTCTGTCTTGCTTTACTCACTCGGTTAAGGAGTTCAGTGACCTTCAGTCACTAGGAGCTGCTATTCAAAAGAAATAAAAGGGAATAATATTTCTTACAGTCTAGATGAATTTTTCATTAGTCAAAAGTTTTGTAAATTGTGTATGATTGCAATAATACATTTTTACTTGTGTTTAATTTGCCTTATTTTATTTTCAAAATAATATTAGAAAGGAAAAATATGGATTGCTTTATCTATGGCATGAGGTTAAAGAGCCAAGCAAGGCTATCAAGAAAAGCTGTTTTGCGTTTGCTGACTACACCTGCTAATTATACTACAGATATTTCATAGCTTGTGCATTGTGCTTTTTATATGGCTCATTCTTTCATATCTCTCCCTTGAGTTCCCCTGATTTAATAATCCAGACAGCCAAGTGTCCTCACATCTATTGCCTTCTCTAAAAATCATCTCCTCGACACCTTCCAAGCTTAATTCCCTAACAAATATTAAAAACCAACAAAAAAGTCCCAGTCCTGTGACCATGATATCATGGTATATCTGACCAATAAACACTATTACCTGGGGAAACTGATTTATATGATACAGAGAAACATGAACCTCACTATTACTGGAGAAAGGCAGATAATCCCCTCAGGGCTGCTTGCAGCTTCTTTTGCACAGTATTTCTATCTGTATGCAGATGTTGCCTGCACTGCTTACAGGTGAAGATTGTTGTAGTTTTTTCTGAAGTGGCTGAAATAACCTCATGAGGTTATAATTAATTTCATCTCATCACATAGTAAAACTTTAATCCTCAAGGAACAAGGACTTTACCCTAGACCCATCCAGTCTAAAATTAGAGATTTTATGGGTGAAGAGCCTGTCTAACCAAATCCCTTTCCGTAGCCCATGGGAACTACCTTTTACTTATTTTTCTGTCTGTAAACAGCATAGGGCTGACACAATCCTAAAACATATCTTTCTGCTAGGTACCTAATGTTAATTAGGCTGAAGCTGGGTCTACATCTTCAACATTTCTGTGAGAGTCAAGTAAATGTAATGGTGGATTTGCCCTTGCTGCTATGATTAACAATTTTTGATCAATGTGTTTATTATTGAATTGCTAAGATGATGTAAGTCCTAATTTTTTATAGGAACAATCAGGAAGAAGGCACGAAAACTCTACATGATTCCTCATTACTCAGAAGTATTCTAGATAAGCTTATGTGGCTTGTTTAATCACCACTATGACTACTTCCCATGCAGTAGAGGGTTGAAAAACAAGATGATAACAGACTAATTTTGAATCCTGTAGTCATCCCATGAAAATTCTCAACAGATTTTCATTAAAATCAGGATAATCAAATGACCTTGATGGAATTCTCTCAGCCCTGGGCATTTGAAACACTGACAGCTGATAAAATATCAGCAGGATACCCAATGTCAAGACACTGATCTGTGGCAAGACCAGCTTTTAGTCTTTTCTTCCAAATATGTGACACCTATGACAGAAGGGGAAAAAATAGTCAGAAAAACAAGTACAGAAAGAAGCAGACAGAAGGTTAGGGTCTTATGTGTGGAAAGGAGGTAGCTTTATTATTCTAAGGACTTTTCCTCTTCTTAATTCTCAAGCCTACTTCAACGGAAAATCAGACCTGTTCTGTGACCGTAGCTATGATTTATACACATACACACAACTTCACTGTATTTCTATTCTTTCCCTAACTAGAGTGTATTGGATTTTCTTCTGTTTTTTCCTGTGCTAAAAAGGTGCACAGTAAACTCCTGGGTACACTGACACTTAAGTCAAAGAGTTCACGTCCAGTTACAGTAACTTAAAAATCCACATTACTATTTGCCAAGAGCCGTGAATAGGACTGCATTCATGCTTGAGTGCACGCACGCATGGTGGGGGGGTTTCCCTACTCGAGGTTGGACAGGATGTTATCTTTCTTCAAAGAAGAGGGAAAAAAGAATAGTTGTTGAAAACTGGGAAAACCTAGAAAAATGCTTGACAATAGAATTTCTTAGCGAAGACATAGGTTTTACACAATGGACCTTATTACTAAATGGGAAGGTTTTGGAGACTTCTGGCCATGTTAAATTCCTCCCCCACTTTCTTGGGCAGAAGTCCAAAATCAACAGGAGAGGTACATTGGTTGTAAGTGACTATCAAAGCAGACTGAAATCTGTGACCTTTCCGAACTCTGTAAGTACCTCTTTAGCTTGTAAACTGGAGCTTGGAGTTAGAAGCATCACCAGCAATCGATGCTTAGCCCTTGATCAGTTTGCGGGTAATTTGTAACAAATCCCTGTTCATGCTGACTCCAGTGAATGCTGCAAGATATTTTAAATGTCTGTGTTTACACTGTTTACTGAAAGCTCTGCAAGCTTAGTGCTTGAGACTTTTTTGGTTATTGTATTTGTGCCTTTCACGAATCTGAATTAACATTCTCTCCTTCATTTAAAACATGCTGTCTGGGCTTGCATTCGCAGAGAAGGAACGGGGGCGCTGCTTCTTTCTGCCTTTTGTTTGGCTTAGGAGCATGTAAAATTATTGTGACTATTGTGGGAGAGGTTTTCACTGCAGGCAGCTTGGGCCTTGAAGATCTGATGCTCTGACCTTGAACAATGAGTGGTGAACAGCATGGAAGAAGTAAGCAGAAGGCATGAGAAAGTTAACTGAAGAAGATCCGAAATTGCAGCAAAGAAGAGACCAATCAGACTGATCAGAAGGCAAAACAGGACTGTAACAGTCGCGTGAACATGCAAAAACCTATATAATGCTAGTTTATTAATAGATGTAGATTCGGTTTGATACGCTATTTTGTAGAACCGCGCTTTATACCATGCCTTTTACGATGTACCCAGAGAATGGTGAAAAAGAAAGAATATCAATAAGCACAGTGCTAATTGTTCAAAAAAAAAACAAAAAAGGGGGAGATGTGGGGACTGAGGCAAAAGAAGGGTTAAGTGTGGTAGAGTTAATAAGAAGGAATAAGCAGCTGCAGCACTGTTCTGGCAGGTGATGAAGTTGTGTGAAGCTACTCTCTAGATAAGGGGGTGCTGTTCACAGGGAAGAGAGATTCATTTCTCTGTGGGAACATCATCTTCTAGAATATGTGGTATTGTAAATAAGTAAAAGTAGAAAATTACTGGCCTTGGTAGAAAAGTATATAAAGAGCACGCTTGCTAAATAAAGATGATTTCGATCCTGCATATCGGAGTCCGTGCCTTTCAATCGCCACAACTATGGAAATGTTTTGTTTACAGAGGAGAAAAAGATGGCTGAAAACAATAAAATACAATGCATCCAGGTTTCATTACGCTTCCTGTGAGCCCAACGCTGGCTGTGGATGCTGGACTGCAGAGCAGGTATTCATATGAGAGAAGTCGTNAACTGGAAGAGGGCAGGTTTAGATTGAACATTAGGAAGAGGTTTTTCACTTTGAGGGTGGTGAGGCACTGGAACAGGTTGCCCCGAGAGGTTGTTGAGTCCCCATCCCTGGAGGTGTTCAAGGCCAGGCTGGACGTGGCCTTGGGCAAGCTGGTCTAGTGGGAGGTGTCCCTGCCTATGGCAGGGGGGTTGGAACTCGATGATCTTCAAGGTCCTTTCCAACCTAAACCATTCTATGATTCTATGAACACTGGCTGTGGATGCTGGACTGCAGAGCAGGTATTCACGTGAAATCTCACTAACCTAACATCTGCTTGTGTGACGTGGTCTCTGCAGATGCATTAATAAAGCACGACAGCTAGCTGTAATCTCATTAAACACAGCAAATCCATCTAATACTTTTGTACATTAGTGACCATAAGGAAATATATCTTCATAAAAAATGTTATTTTCATACCTCTGCTTCCTCTTAGCTGCAACCTGAAATTAGTAAAATTTCAAGCACTTGTAACTTAAAGTGCTTATTGTGGCAAATTCTTTGACTAAAACATTTTATTTGTCTTTTAGAAAAGTTCCCAGGTGTTTGAACCCTACCCTGAACTCCCAAAACAAACAACAAACTTGTCAGTTTCTATTCAGTTGACATAAAGTGTTTTTACAAATTCACCTTTTTAAATGTTTTACATTTTATCTTATAAAAAGCAAAGTAGTAGCTTCAAAACACAACTAAAATAGAAACTTTTCTGAAATTTGAAATTATGCTTGTTGACATTGTAGTCTGTCTTCACGAAACAAAACTGTCACACACCGAAAAAGGTTTACATTAAATCAATAGGGTTTTATTTTTTAATCAGAAAGCTGTTGAAAAGATATTTCTCGGTTGTAATTTAGGGTCATACAAAAGGTATGGTACCTGAGGTAACAGTTACAGAGTTTCCCTGACTCCACTGTCATGGTGGGATGAGCACAAGCAGAAAGTGCCTCCTGTTTCTTGGGGCAGTGTACAGCCTAAGCTGTGTGCTAAGGGTATAATGGATATATAAAATAATGACTGTTGATAACAGATATACAAGGATATAACACACGTACAAAACTCCCGTTTGCTTAATGAATACACCATGGCCTACTCCCTGTGAATATATTTGACAAAAATCTTTATTAAGTTACATTGCATAGTTACGCTCCACCTCTCCACACATACACCCCCCATCATCTAACTGTTACCAAGTTTTCTTCATCATCCTTTTTTTAAATGTGGATAGAGGTGTGGGTTTCTCAGGGGGTCCATCCAAACTGCTGTCATCTGCTGTCAATGAAACACCATGCACTGGAACCGAACAGTTTCTTGACAGCCCCTGACCACACCTTGTAAAATTGGGATCTCAGTAATATGGGAAGAAAAATAAATAAGATAATGCAAACTACAGCTTCCATGTTCAGTGAGGGTTTATCGTTTTGCGCCTGAATGAGAATCTTGCCTGCTGAGAGCGTCTAAGTGTTGCCTGCCAGATCTACATCTGTGGTTCCACGGCACTAAGTCTCTCAGTTACTTAAGTAGAGCTAAATTTGGGGGAAAGAAGCATTTCACCTGCTGTGCATTCATTGGCCCCAATTCACAAATTTTGTTCTCCAAGTGGACACACTCTTCAGTATAATTTAAAATAGAGAACAAGGTCATGTTTAAAATTAGCCTAGGCCCAAGAGCATAGGCCACTCTCCACACTGATTAGAAGCATGGTGTGCTCTGGCTTCAAGTCTTTAGGTTTTTGGACATCAAATAAAGCAAAGACTTAACCAAAACTTTTCCAGTGGCAGCTACAACATCTGCCCCTTCCCATCTAACTCTTCGGAGTGCAGGATGAAGTACAGTCTCTGTGATACATTTCCCTCTCCACTGGTATTACAGTTTCCCTCCGCTATCCAGTATCTTATTTTCTCAAAACTAGCAGTCTGGAAGCCTTTTTCACTAAGCAATGGCATCAAAACATTTTTAAAGAATGGAGACAGACTCTTTCACTTGCACTCAGTTGCAGTTGCATGTCTCATTTTCATCAAGCTAAAAGGAAAGAAAAGCAATTTAGCCTATTTTTCTATTATATGGTGTTGAATACTTTATCTATTATCTACTAGCAAGTGGTTGCATTAGTAACATTCATTTAGCAATAATGACATTCCTTGTAATTTGCTTTTTGGCTCTACTTACTAAGAATTACTCCTAGTGAACAGCAACTTATTTCCATTACATGTGTTTAATTTTAATATGCTTACAGGGATTAACAGCTCAGCAATTGCTGACAATGGAGTTCTATAACAGACAGGGTTAAATCATGTAGGAAAATACTAATCAAATACTTTGTTTGATGCATAGACCAGTTTTTCAGAAAATGCATCCTTGATCCAGCAAAATTTGACCAGTTCAGAGACATTATCAGATCTGAAAGTGATCCCTATGATTTTCTAGGACTTCTTGATTTGAACTCACATCTAATTGTACAATGCCATAAAGCACATGAACAATTGCCAAGGTCACTTCAGATAGCCTTATTGCTTTTTTTATTCAAGGAGATAGCCCTTCAATAGTGAGAAATATGATATCCAGGAATTCCAGCTTGCCCTCATGTAATCTCCTTCACAGAGTACAACAAAGAACAATTGTGTGAAGCACAATGACCTCAGATGCTTGAAAGCTCTCAAGCTATTTATGAATGTGGAGTGGAGAGACTAAGCATGCATTCAGGATGAGAAAACCTTGACCAGAAAGAGCCCATTTTAGTTGTGAATTATTTCTGTATGAGGAAGCTTTAGCAGAAAGCAAAAAGTGCAAGTACTGTCATAGTCGAGTTAAAGACAGGCACACTCATTTTTGCATTAATTCTGAGAGAGCATCATACCTCTTCAGAGATTAGTGAGAGCAGATGTGACATGCAGTGTATATGCCATTGAGAAAATTCACACATGTTACTATGAGGAGTCCTTGTACACCTGTATCAGTGGAGATCTAAACTAATGGAGATTTCTCCTAGCATTACTGTAATAAAAACAGATTAGTTTCATTGGTGAACTGGCAGCTCTGTTTATCCAGGGAAAAATAACAATGTACTATTTCTTTTTGGTAAATAACCTGCTTATGTATGTGGCTTACTGTCAAGCAAGAGATTGCATACCAAATTATCCGTGACAAATGAGCCGTGATGTGTCCATTCCCCAGACAACAGGTGTTAATATGTCTGTGGTTGTGTGTATGCATGCATGTCTGGATAGCAATCTTTTCTACAGACTGACAATATTTAAAGGAGAATTTGTGGGGTGGACCAAAAGAACTGTCTGTTCACATATGCCATTCACCTGCTGTCAAATTAAAAAAAAAGTAAGCAAAGAAAAAGCACGATTTGCAGTTGTAACTATAATTCTGTAATTTACAGCATCTGCAGTCAAATGTGTTATCATCACTCTTGTATGCTATAAAAAGCAACCTCTCACATACCCTCCACCCCAAAAATGACTTCACCTCGAGGAGTCTGAAATCACAAAAAGAATGATTTTATTCAGACTATCAGGAAACAGGAATCATTAGGAAATTTTGCACTGGAAAGAGATAGATGCGGTGAAGGCCAGAAAATATTATGGGAATTTTATACACAGGAGCAAATGTCAGAGAGATTAGGAATTGAAATAATAGATGCTTGGGAATGTCAGTCCAGAGAAGGACAAATTTGGAGGTATCCCTTTTCCCTACATTAACAAGGAGTTTTCAAGGAGAGCTTACTGAGAAAGTAAGGTAGATCCTGTGTGCAAGAACTGTGTTTAATTAAAACTAGGCAAAGACTAAATTCTGAAGTTACACCTCCATGTAGGATTTTGCTGATTATATAAACCAAGGCCGTTGTGATTTATGATGTCAAAGGGACCTAAGAAAGTGCAAAAGCCCTTGAAACTATGCTTGCTTATCATACACAATACTTTAAAAATAGTTTTGGAAGTACTTTAGAGTGCATTTCAAGCTTTTGGATGGGGTGTTGCTGACTTTTTACTTCAAAGAACACAAAGTGAACTTCCCTGATGTTTTCCTTACTTTTTTAAATAAAAGTGATTTTATGTTTGAAGTAGAGAACTCTGATTTTTGTGTAATTCCAAAGTCACCAACAGACTTCTTACATAAAGTCATTCACTTTATACCTTATAGTATCACTCCAAGCATGCAGTAATCATATTCATTTATTACTGCCTTTGCACTTGGAGTCCTCTCCGAAGCATCACAGCTAAGTTAAGAAAGTGAAGGGATATTTCAGATCTAAAAAATGAAAAAAATGGATACAGAATGACAAGAAACTCCACTAGAGACTCCAGAATAGCATCTGGCAATCACAGTTGCTACACTTCCAGTAATGCCTAGTTAAGAACCAGTTTTAACTTCATTTGGAGCTATGGCCATGAAGTCTTACAGCTCTACCATGTGCATCTTCATTATGAGCCTACCATGATCTGGTAACTGGATAAAATACTAGATTATAACTTTCAAATACAAATTTCAGTTCTCAACAGACAACCATTCTTTTAAGGTTTTATGTTATTTATCAGTCTATTTCTGGATTCTGTTTTAAAAATACAACATTCCAAAATGAGTGTATGTCGGTATATGGTGACTCCAAGTAAGCCTTACAAGACAAATATGTTTTCTCTTTAAATTGTGACTTTACTGAGCTACCAAGGACACACACTGTACAGAAATTTAAAAATTGGGAATATGAATTCATATCCCTCATATCTGAGAAATAAGAAATGACCTCTGACATAAACTAAGTATTATGGATGCAAGAAGGACAGGTAAAACAAATGCTACTGGCACCTTTATCCTTATTTACCTGTGTCAATTGCTGAAACAAAAAAATGCAAGTCTTTCTCCAGCCTGAGAGCAAGAGGCATGGCCCAGCTCATGACTACACAATTAAATTCTCTTTCCTTAAAAGAGCAGTTGTGTCTACATTGCACAGTGGGAACCAGCTCTGGTCTTCGCTAGCTCTTGAACTGTACCTAGGTGTCTGTGAGGATGCTGGCTGGTGTGGGTCAAAACTGTGTTACGGTGCATGCTAAAAACTAAACAATGCCTACAGGACACTACTTGGGCCTATGGCCTGGCTGTATTTAATACGATATTGTAGATACAGCCAACTACAGCAGTTACAAGCCTTCTAAGACATGAGTATTTGAGAAAAGAAGTAAGACTGCCAACTGCCCCCACAGGGGGTGGATTTTTCCCCTTTGGTTGATGTGTACAGCACCGCGCACAGACCGTTTTCTGTTAAACCCTGTACAACGGCTATCATGTGTCTGTGTGCAGTGAACATGAATAGCAAAGCACCTTGTCTCTCCTCCCTCCTGCCCCTCAACACACGTACACACAGTCTAATTCAGTTATCAGGAAAAACAAAACAATTCTGTGAAACAAGCCAATTCAAAGTAATACAATGACTCCACCAAAATAACCTGTAAGAATGATGAGGAGGAAATGATTTCACTTTTTGCTTTATCCAGGGGGTGCTCTTGCATAACCTGTTCACTGTGCATAACAGCTCAGTTCCAGTCTCATGCAAGGCACATTTGAAAGCAATGCTGAGAACACAGTTTAAGGTAGAGGTCGTACAAAACCCCATGTTTTCCAGGAATCAAGAAAAAATTTTATCTCTTTGTGCTGAAGTGTTTTAAAATGCTTATGAAAGGTACACAAGAGGGTGGTCTACAGACAACTGTGAGCCTGAAGCTGATAACCATGCATTCAGAACTAAGAGCTCATAAAGACCTAAAATGTTTCTGGTTATGAACATGTATTACAACTTAGTGGCTTAGATCTTATGAATCCTTGTTTGACTTTTCTGAGTACAGCCTGTGTTTCCTGATTGCATTTGATTCAAACGTTGCTTACATGAATTGACTAGGCTGACCAGCTGGGTCCAGTACCTCTATTAAAAATTGAATTTGTTAGGTGAGAGTAATCATAGGGTTGTCATTCTCTCCAAATGTCTCCATTATACTGCAGGAAATATTGTATCCATTCAGCATCCACGCTGAGAAATTAGGATTATCAACCTTGCTGAGAATATGGTTTTAAGGATTTTGAAATAGCCACAAAAATCATGAAGGTAAAACCACATGCAAGCAGGAATTTATGAAAAAGCACATTTTAAACAAGCTACATCAGCTCTCAGAGGCGTGTTTGAACACAATGATGCCTTCTGCGCTCTGAGCCCCAGCTGGCAGGCAGCAGCACGCCGGCCGCGCTGGCTCACCAGGAGGCTGTGCAGCAGGCTGACACAGAACTCTCGGCACTGCTACGCTAGAGCAGTCTCTGTCACCCTTATGTCCAGCCACTAATCCATAATCCCATTTTCTTTCTTAACCTCCCTAATCCTTCCAATCTCCTGCAGGAAAGTCAGTTCAGTAAAGCCCGAAGTGCGTACATCTTTTCTCTGAGATTTTGGGAATGAAGGAACTAAGGCGCAGGGATGCTAACGTTACCCACATCATACAACTGCAGAGATGGGAATAAAATGAGCCATCCCTTCAAGTGACCTCTTGTCACTCCGGGGAGAGTTCTAGGCAAGCAAACAGCCTTTAATTGTTTTGAGAACTACACCTTTTTCTAGGTCTTGATTGTAAGTCACTTACTAAACTCTTCAATTCAGTTTCATAAAACAAAGTTTATTCCTTTATATGTTACAAGGTCCTGCTGTCCTTAATGGAAAATATTTATTTCCTTTAACTACTTGAAAACATATTTGGGCAATAGGCAGCAAAAAATTGCTTTAACTTCTTTTGTAAGTTCCTTCATTGATTTCTGAGATGATACACTGTTTGTAATATACCTATAAATACACTCATTAAAGTGAAGATTACTCATGACAAGATCCAAATCTGACTGCAGTATCCAGCTATCTCTCAGAATATCATAATGATTCTCCTTTGGGGGCAATACTCTGACACATTAGCATAAATTCAAAGGAATACTTAAAAAGCACAAATCAAGCCATGTCTGTTCTGCTTCCATTGCTTGTCTGTATTCACTGCAACCCAGCAGGTGAGTTTAATATCTTAGAGATATTTAGAGGTGTCTTAGAAACTCCTGGATCACAAAAAAAAGAAGAACCAATATGAACCGTTGTCCAAGCTGAAACAGAACAATACCTTTTAGGGGTTCTGAAAGAGTGCAATACATTTGTACGGAATTGTTAACTTCCATTTTTCTGAACTCGACTTTTTCTTGTCAGGACCAGAAGATGAGCTGATAGAACATAGTCAGATAGTTTACTTTCTGTACTGTTAACACAATGAAATGAACAGAGAAAATAAAAGGAAAATCTTAGAATTACATTCCTGTGTGATCTCCAGGTTCACGTTTCTGATCAAGAGTGGCTGTTAGTCTAATGTATTCCATTAATGGGTGAAAGCCGAAACAAGCTAGAGAATGTTAGATAAGCACTGATCCAAAATGACCTTTCAGGAGACTCTTGAAATTCACTGTTGGTTTTTTTTTTTTATATCAGGTTCCCTAATATTTAGTAATTAGCAATGTTTTCAAAGAGAATGAGGTTTTAATTTGGTGTGGGATGGCACTGGGATGTGAAGTGTGAGAAGCCAAATGTTTTCAGCTCCCATTACCTTTGAAAGGAACCACATGATTCCCTACTATGTCTGCAAATACCCAAAGATCTCTATGTGTTTAATGCAGTCAGGATCAAAAGGTTAAAATTACCATGTTCATGTGATGTTGGTTAAAAAAAAATCTTTAAACCCTAGAGCGGCTACAGAATACTGATGGATACACGCTTCTGTGACACTTTTTGTAAATATTACAGCTAGGCAGAATATTTTGCAACTATTCCTTTAAAATTTTGTGTTCCGTTCAAAAGGATTGCTATTACTCTCACTTCCTTTATGAATGGTGTTATAGATAGCTTTTTGCGTTATGTTGATGACCTGTCCAATTCCCAAATAGAGGAAAATGGTGGATTGTTCAGGTAAGAGTTACAGAGTTGCATGTGATCTGCAGTGTAAGAATTATTCTCTGAAAAAACTTTAGAATGGTTTCAAACTAGTTTAAGAAATATATTCAATCTTAAAAAAACCTAAAAGATTTAGATTAAAAAGTAAATAGAAAACACAGCTGCTGTGCCATGAAGTACAGCAAGTTAATGAGAAATGGAGGATTCTAATAATGTCTGCCCTTACCAACCATATTAGTTGCTTTTATATTCATTTTATCAAAAATGCCACAGTAAACCTATGACTAATGGCAAAGCAATTTGGGCTGGTTTTAGGGGCGGGATGGGAGGAAATACATTTGTTTTTTAGTGTTAGCTAATTCAGTAAAAAGAGATTTTGCATTAGAAAGCTAACCTTCAGAAAGCCCAAGAAATGTAATTCAATCTGTGTTGGAAGTTTTCTTGCATAATTTATCCTTGTTTTCCTTATGCGCACAACTTGAACTTTTAACAGATGAATTTTAGTATACAGAATGGCAAATTTACTTAGCGTATTAATGCTTTTGTATTAAGCTTTGCTGCCTTAAACAGATTTCATTATCTCCCCATTGTCCATGAGGTACGTTTGTAATGAATGCAAACTCTGAGGACTTGTGTCTAAGCAAGCAGACTCTTCTGAAAGAGTACATAAAGTTTGTGTGGCTTCCTTGACTGCAGTTAACTGCTGTTCATTCCTTTTGGCAGCGATCACTTTATTGTTAGCTTTTTGGGAAGCTGTTATCAATAATGTTTTCTCTATTTGCCTTGGAAAAGGAATGCATCTAGGAATAAGTCCTCCCATGCTCTTTCTAAGGCAATTTTGGTCAACCTAATAGTGAAACAATTCAAATAATTATCTCTACTGTCAGGGCTGACTTAAAAAGCAGTGCTAGGTTCCAACTCCGTTCTTTCCTGCACAGTTCTTTTTTGTTTTATTTTTGTCTTTTATTTCATATTATAATCTCACAAGATACAACCATTACATTGTTATGAATGTGAATTTAATGAAAGGTTTAGACTTCTGTTTAGGAAAATATTAGCTAATTTTGTTTACTAAGGGATTTGCTGTTGAAAATTTAAACTCTTGCATCTTAAAGCAATCTCCAGTATACTTTCACTTGCTTATTGACCAAATTTCCAGGAGAGTGCACTTCCTGCTCTCCAGCAGCACACCACCTGTCAAGGGGAGCCCCAGATGTCCTGCGTGACTCTGGCCCTGACCGCAGAGCGGGCTGGGCCCTGAGTACAGGGCTGCAGCCCACTTGGCCAGCTGCATCAGCCAGTAACTTCTTCCCCTTCTCCTGTCATTTTAAATATCCCCAGAAAATTTTCTAGAGATAATTTTAAAATTCTTGTTTTTTTCTTCAAATCACCAAAATCCCCTGCAAACTGCCTGTGCAGTTTGGGCCTCAAAGGGTCTGCTGCTTGTGACTTCATCAAGGACCATCTCAGAGTGGGAATGCAGGTAGAAGGCTCAGCCTGGGCACAGGGCAGCTACCCTCCTGGCCATGTTCTCCTGACTATGGTGGTAGGGAGTACCTCTCACTCACGCTCAGTCAACCTTGCCTGTGTTTTTACAAAGGGGTTCAGCGATAGCAGGTAGGGAGGGTTCTAGCCTGGTGGCTAAGGTACTCCTAGGCCTGAGAAATGGAGATTCAACCTCCTCAAGGTAATTTAAAACAGATCTACCACTTTCCTGGCAACTTTCTATAGTAATCACTGGACTCCTGTACGAAAAATAAGGCATTCCTTGACCATTAAAAGCAATGGAAAGATTATTTTACTTGGAAAAGTAGTACTTTTAGTGCCTAACATTCGCAAAGCACCTCTGCTTAGCTGGGGCATTTCAAAAATTATGTAAGGAAAACTTGTGGAGGTATTCATACTGTCTAATTTTGGCCTTTGGATGTAAGTGTTTTAAACTGACCTTTGCTGGCACTAATTTCTTTCCATTTACTACAAGAGGAACTTTAGCATACAGCTTCGATCTTCTGAATTATACCTTTATTATGTACTTAAAATAGAGAGTAGGACTAACCCCTCTGGATCCTGAGTCTCGCTTAAGGAGCTGGTACATTGTTCCAATTGAGGTCATTAAGAATTTGAACAAAAACGGAACTGTGAATGCCTGGAAAATGTCTCAGCCCAGTGGATATCAGTGCCTTCAGGGCTTGTTTTGAGGGGATCTGAGTGTGGAGAAAACAAGCAAGAAGAGATTGGAATGAAAGTCTGACCATAGCTAGGAAATGATATAAAGTCTTCCTACTTGATAAAGATTTCCCACCATAAACAGAATGCCATTCATATCATTTGCTATCCTCTCACAAGTGCCAAAAATTTCAGCAAAAGACAAACAAAAAAAATGGACCAACAATACATACCAATTCTACTGCCTGTCTTTATGCTATGTAGAAGCTGAAATGGGGTGACAGCTAAACGCTGACTCCACGTAGGACTTTGCATCTGACAGGCTGTTTCAAATAGAAGAAATTCAGACAGTACAAAATAGGTAGCTGTGTAAAAGGTTTGATGCTAAAAGGGATGTTTCTACCTTTATACAGGTGCCTGCTTCAAAGCGTCTGAACACTATCCAACTAAAAGAGCACTGCTGTTGTCCTACCTACTCTGAAGGTACCACTATGCTGATAGTGTCTTATGTAGATTGTGGCAAGCACTAGACATTGTGCTGAGTCAAGATAATAAAACCAAGGAGTTTTAGTATGGATCTGGAAAGCACATACATGGCAAAGCATGGAAAAGCATATGTTTGTGAAAGATGTTAGGATTAAACACTAGTAATTTTAATGTATAAAATAATAATACACAGAGAAGCCCTTCTCACTACATGTAGACTTGAAACTGAAATGAGTGGGAAGCTTGTATGAGTAAAGCAAGTGACCCAGATAGAACTACTTGCTAGCTATCAGGCCATCAGTCCCTAAAGTATTTCAAACATTCACTGAAGGCAACAGGAAGTTCTGGTCCAAGGCAGTAACTCTGAAAACAAAGATGTGTCTAAAACACACTTACCATATTCCTAAAATATTAGTGCATGTCTCCATGATTTAACTGTGCAGTTTTAAAGACCTGCTCACCACCCACCACAAGGTAAAATATCTGTATTGATTACAACTTGGCAGTAAATGCTGTTGTTACTGTTGCCATGGTTCCCTTCCCACTGCATAGCATCATGCCATTTACACTCTTAATTAAATACATTTCTCCAAGTGAGTTCTGATTACAAGGATAAGACAAAGGTTGATGCATTAAACTGATCCGGGGTGATTACTTACATTGACCGTGTCATTAGCATTAGCGTTTTCAGTGTCAGTCTGCTAAAACATGCAAACAATTAACAAAAGATTTTCTTAAGAGAAAAAAAAATTTGATATTCCTCTTTGTTTTTTTCATCAGCTTCAGGGCCATCAGCAGCCTTTACAGTTCCTTTCCTCATTTATAACTATTTAAAAGAGAATCGGATCTTTTTTTCTGTTTCCAGGCATCATTATTACTAGATTATCTGAATTATTCTCATATCTTGATAAATGTACAAAGTCCTCATTGAAAACTAGTCTGTTTACTAAACTTCTTAAATTACAGAGCCTATTCTAGGGACATAAAGAAAATGACAGAAGGAAACCCTGAAACACCGAAGAGGATGCAACAGATCACAGGCTGTATAACTATAAAAAGATCAGTGGCTGTAATAATGCTTCGAACTGAGGAATTCAAACACTGTTTAAAAAGATTTGACATCGCCTGCTTATTCATCTGTCTTAGCTCTGGCTGACAGGTTTCAGAGAGAAAATTTCTGGGAAAAAAGAAATCTGGAAAAATTACAGACATTTGGTGAGATCAGGTGGAGTTGGGAAAAGGTTATTTACCCAGCTCTTCATTAGCGGTAGACCTGCATTGCCGAGGTCTGGAATACAGTTTAAGTTTAAAGATGCCTACTGATGCTACCTCATTTAAACATCAGTTTTGAGAACAAAGACAGTTCTTATAAGCCAAAGATTATATCATTCTTCTAGCATAGAAAAAGCCCTGGTGTTCAGTTGCAGAGAACTAACAACCGGAGCCAGAGTCAGAACATTTTCAACTTAATGTATCTTCAACTAAACATACCATTTCACTAGAGTGAAATTTGTTTTTGAAGAGACATATCAGTTGCAAGAAATGTTTTCACAGGCAGGCCTAAGAGGTCATGGTTCCTCTAGGCACTTCCAACCACAAGTGACCAGAACCAGACTGAAAACCTGACATGGGCTAGCCAAGGGCAGGTGTTTTGAGGCAGTTCTGTTAGTACATATGTATTTGAAGGTTTTCATTTTTTTGTTCCTGAACTGAAATTTCAGAAAAAGTCATGAAAGAGAATCGGGTTCTACCAGCCTGTTCTACTAATATTTATTAATGTTTGGATTACATGTGAACCAAGGTCCAAACCAGACCAGAGCCTTACATTGCAGTGCCCACAGAGAGCGTGGCAGAAAGACGCAGGCTAGGCAAAGGGCAGGAAAGTCAAAGAGCAGCCCTGTGGGCTAGCTTATAGTCCTGATTTCCCTCCTCACTGAACCATACTGACTCCCATAACCCTGGCAGTGATCTCAGGGAAAGACAAGGTGGAGTAATGAGGTGTCTGTGTTTATCAAATACAAAACACATTAGTATGGAGATATTATGTTTGAATTTCAATATTGGCCACAATGAACAAATGGGGCAAAGCCAAACTTTGACCTAATGATGACTGCTGAATACCATCTGGAAGGCAGAGTCTGAGTGGACTGCCGCTTACCTTTTTACCTCCAGTCTTCTTCACTAAACTCCATTGTAGTTAAAGCAAAAGATTCATAGCACAATAAAACCCATGAGCTGATTAATTTGTAGAGACTATAGGCAGCTATAAATTCTTCTTTTTTTTTTTTTTTTTCTTTCAGTGACTATAGTAGGTTGACATTGTCCAACTGGGGGACCAAATCTACTTATCTCTCAGGCCTGATTTACGGCTGAAACTGGGTGCTCCTAGGAAAGGTTGGCAGAGTCACTCTTGGGATGTAGGTGATCAAATTAACTCAGCGTGATATGAATTGCACTTCTCAGCTTAGAGTTCATTCTCTCTAGGCAAATAGCTTAATTTCAGGTCAAGTGTCCTTCAATAAGATGTCATATAGTATAAAATAATCTTCTTATAGGCTTTCTTAATGATGATAAGAAGACAAGAAGAAATCATATTACAAGGTTATTCTTCCATGAATAGAAAGGATAACAGAGAACAAAGAGGAGAAGTGGCTAATAAAATAAATATAAAAAAGAAATTATGCAGGTAGTTAATATTTTCTACAAGGTATTTGCAATAATGATAAAATGTACTATGTGAAATTGAAATGTGTGTAGGAATTAATGAAGACCAAAAGCAAAGAGATCTGACGAGTAACGTGATGTACAGCTTCTTTCAGTATGTTCCATAAAGATGAAATTGCTTGACCAGAGTAAAATACCTATGGCAAAATGAAGACTAGACCACGAACAGTTATACCCAGTACACCTTAAAAACGCTTGTAAGCCTAGCTGTCATAGGAGGGAAAGCCACTGAAAAGAGACAGACACAGATGGAGAAGCCAGAGCATCCCTCAAGACTACAGGTTACACAGTGATCCATAGATGACACAGTCTGCTGAAACACACTGCTATAAGGGTGCTGTGAAACCTCATAAAGGGCCAATAGCAGCATTAATCTGCTTGAGAGCCAGCACCTTCTCCCCTGTGCTTTTTTGTGACAACTGAGACCAAAAGAAATAGTTTCATTGACAACATTTAGGTCCGACAGGACATGAAATGTTCCCTCTGCCACCAGCCTAGCAGAACTCAAGGAGGTTGTTCTTCATTGCATATTGCAAAATATAGCTACCATTTCAGATGAGTGGGAGAAGCTGTGGTGTATGAAAAGACGTCTGTTACTATGACTTTTATTGTGATAGTGATTAGAAGCATTAATCAGTAATCTAGGCCTAACTGCAATGAGACCTACGCTCATTTTATGAACAGGTTATTTATAATCATAGACATGAATCTTGCCACCATTTTTTCATGCGCACAGCTCTCCTGTAAAAGAAAACTTCACAAGAGTTACTAGTACGATGCACATTAAAAGTTAACCAAATATGGAATAATTAATAGGACTATGACATTGGCATAGTTTTTTTGTGTAATGGCAAATAACAGTAGCTCTGACAAGGTTCTGTAAAATACCTGCAGGAAATTTTCTAAGCAATGAAAACATAGACATTGAAAGCCTAAGTCACCCCTAGATTTTGTCCACACCTCTAATTTTAGAGATATGTCAAAAGCTAATACCTCTCACTGTCAAATACCCCTCAATTTTTTATCCCATATAACTGGGAAAATGGAGTCACAGAAGCCTTTACTGGGGAAAAATGCTGTGACCATATGTTCACACAGAAACAGCATGTGAGAGATATGGCCACAGTGGCTTATTATTTTTTCTATTATGGAAAAGGTACGTGCTTTCAAAGGCTATCTCATACCACCCCTATTTGGAAGTCCACTTCTGGGATAGCTCTCAGCTGTTTTCTTACCATACAGCTACTGCTTTGCTCTTTAGGTGCATGATATATGTCTCACTGAAGGGAATGCTACTTGTTAAGATCCCTTACTGTTCCTGTAACATCAGATCTGCTGCTACACCAGTTTCACCCCACAAAATCAGTCTCTGAATTACAGGCTCCAAATAAAATGATTCAACAATGTCCTTTTTATCTTCTTGCTGTACCTGAATTCCTTATCCAACCAAAATCTCCCATACTTTACACCAGGGCCACCCTGTCACTCCCTACAATCTATATTTCTCACAACCATTCTATTTCTTGTCCATAATAATCTTCTCAAAACAGAGCCAATAAAAAAAAAAAAAAGTGATACAGTAAAACACTAAAAAGAATATAATTAGGATGTATGCAAATTAAGATTGTCAGAACTAACTTGTTTCCCTCTGTCCTACAGGAGGAGCAGAAAACTTAAGTCTTGCAAAGTTCGTAGCTCTAAGTTTTTCTTTATGTAGAAAGAAAGAAAATAGCCTAGAAAACAAAATTACAAGGGACAGTTAAACACCTGTCATTAGCTTAAGAAAGATTATTTCACTGAGAGAGGGAAGTTCCAGACAGTCACCATCTGTTTATAAAATATATATAGTTAATATATAAAAAGCAATAACTTGTTTTGAAAAGAAAAAACAAAACAAAACAACACAACATTTTAAAAGGTGAAAAGAAAACCATAAGAAAATAAAAATACATCTAAACATTCTAACAAGAATCTCTTACTTGGCAAATGAACCAAAACAAAGTCCCCTCCAGTGAACAGTCATGCAGCAGTCATAAAATTCACTGCCATTTACAAAGTACTACATGGCAGTTTCCATTCTGCACTGGCCTGTAGCAAGGCAAAATATATTAAAGATCCAGGGGTGCTGAGCTACCGCAGTAGTGAGGCCACAACCATGGAGCAAGGACGGAGAACTAGAGCATCTCTGCTCTTGCCTGTGACTGAAAAAGCCACTCTGAAGCTTTTACAAGGTAGGTCCCTCTGTACCAGACTCTTGGTTGGGAGAAAATGCAGATAAGGACTTGGGAGGAAGCGAAATAAAGTGAGAGGCATTACTGAGAATGGCACTATAAAACAATGGAAACAATGAGGGAAAAATGCTATTAGAAAACATAAATGAAAGTCACAGAAATCTGAGAAGACAAAGATTAATTAGAATTTAAAATGACCATTTTACTTTGCATGGTGATATTTAAGTGTACAGTAGTATAAAACATCCCAATGAAAGCTGAAATTTCTAATGGTGTAGGCCATCGGGCAAGTGACAGATACTTCCCCCTACCCCTCTTCAGAGAGAGAGGCAGAGGAGCAAAAAAGAGACCCATGAATTTAGAAGGAACTAAACTACTTTGATGAAATATTAATAATAAAATAAAAAGAAAATAATGAAATATATACAAAACCATATCAAGCTCCCAGGATGACAATCACATCACCGGCTGGCACTGGGGAACTCCCAGACTGGACTCAGTGAGGGACAGGAACTCGACTCTGGATTGGATCAAAGGTAGGTGAACAGACAGAGCCCTCCTCAGATATCAGCCATTGAAGAAAGAGGGCTGACCCTTTGATCCCTCAGCTTTTATACTGAGCATGAGGCAGATGGGATGGAATACCCTGTTGGCCAGTTTTGGGTCACCTGTCCTGTCTGCTCCTCCCCGTAGGTGGGACCCCACTGTGCTTTTCTGCTTCTGACCCTCCAATGGGGCAAATAACAAAGTTATCTGGCCTTGGGTGTTGTAGCAATAAGTATAAGCAAGAGCCTCTCCACATACCATTACCTGGCATCAACCATACACACAAGTCTTACCACTTTGAGATCGAACAGTGTCTGCACAATATGCTGTTAATTTCAGTAGTTAGAAGAGGCCTAGTGAAGAAGTAAAGTTACTGAACAAAATTGGTCCTGTTTTACCTCAAACCAGGACAGCATTCCTAATGCACAATAGATTAAAGAAAATAAGTACAAATTCCAGAGTTACACTGGACTTTCAAAGTACTTCAACATGCTCCATATGGATTTTTTTTTAATTGTACCAAAAAGAAAGCTCAGTTTTCTGAAAAATCTAGTCAGGAATGCACACCAAGCACCTCAAAATATTTCTGTGATATTGTTTTTGTTTAAAAAAACCCACCTTGATTCTCCAGGTGAAAGTTTTTTTCTAGTGTAAAATAGATGATCTGAATAGGATCCTGAATAGACGGATCTGAAAAGTTCTTAGATACAGAATACAGGGAGAGATTACAATGAAAGCTAGCTGCTCTTTGACTGGAGCCATGCCACAGGTCTTTCCTATAAACAATAACTCAGAAAGTTTGGTAAATTACAGAATAACTTTGATATTAGATCAGCTAAATGAAAAGCTTGCACTAGAGTGGTTTAACTGTCTTCAAATTACAGGGTTCATCCAAACTGAATCTGTGAGAGAGGTTTTGTTTAAACCTGAAATCCTAAACATATATTTGACAGAAGGAGTAACACAAAAAGATCTAGCAGCTCTCAGATGACATCATAACCAAGAACAGCTGTCCACAGAAATTCAAGCAAGAGGAATACTCTTATAAATTATCAGTGGATAAAATTCTTGAACTATTTAGGTAGTTCTCAGTATTGCTAATAGCCTGTTGCAATCTTCATGTTCCATGTTAGCCTTATAAAGATGTACTTGGTACATTCATTCACTCTACTGCTACTTTATCTCAACATACTATGACCACAAATATTTCTTATATTATTTTTGAGCTACTCCACCCAGGAAGTGGTAAACTGAGATATGCAGGAGTACAAAAGACATTTATTGGGGAAGAATAACAGCGCTGCTGCTCTTACAAATGAAACAGTATCAAGCTGAGAAGTGACACTGAGCACGGTTACCCATTCTGGAATTGCTGTGCAGCTTTTGTGATCTCCAAAAAAAGCTCAGCCTCAGCGGTGATCCTGTCACATCATCACATGCAAGCACAACACGGCAATTACAAAACCCAGATCATTTTAGCAATAGGGGCTTGGGATTTGGGAAGTGTCTGGATGAAGCTGAATGTTTGTAACCACATCCTAGCACAATGTCTAAATGAGGGTGCTGGAGGGACCTTCCCTGACTCTGTAAACACCAAGTCTGTAATTGCATGCATGTCATCACTTTGAAAGGCTTTCAGTCAGTGAGATTTTGTGGAGACTTAATCCCCTAAACCCTTTTTACCTCATGTGTAGAAATTTGATTGCACTTCAGAAACAAACCCTTCAAAAAGATGCACATTTTTGTGTGTACAGCAAATTTGAATCATTTGACTTTTCTTATAGCCCCTGGGCAGTGCTGAGCACAGGCCTTTGGGAAGATATACAATCATAGGGATGAAAGGCTCCCTTCATTTCCTGTTTTAAGATTCCCTCAGGGGAACATATATCTTACAACTGAAAGAAAATCAAATAATGTCAGCACCTTGACTTCAGCACTTCACTAGAAGAGTATATGCATAGCAGCTTGATCCAACATCAAAGACAAGTTACAAGAGCCATTACTCATTGTCACATTCCCGGTGAATATGAACTGCATTGAAATCAAAGGAAGGTGCAGTTTGGGTTCCTGTGGTAATACAGTCTCCTCTGCTTTGCCTGCCAAAACTCTCACCTCTGTTTGCCAGTCAGGTGACTGGAGGAGTAATTATTTGCCTGTACGTAAAAAGTTTCCCTGTGCATGTGGTCATTGCACCCACCACCACATGACCTCAACCACAGAAACTTCTTCAGCTGATACAGTAAACACATATTTTTAGGGACTTCTCTCAGCTTCAGCTCTGGACACAGTGCAGAACTGAATATGGATAAATGTGTTTTACAAATGTCTTTACGATGCCCTTTGGCTCAATTTCCCTGTCTTAGAAATCTTCCCCGAACACCACTGTGTTGCCTGATCATGAAAAACTGCATGGATGGCCTCACCTCCGCACTGTCTCTTTTTCCCATGCTCCCCAGTGTAGAATGCAGGAGAAGAGGTATTTCCTTGGCAGCATTGGTTCCCCTGAGAATGCCTTAAGCTGTGTTGCCAATTCATTTACATGATGTAAAACTCCTCTAACTCAACAGAGGATTTTGCCATTTAACTTCTGCTGGTACAAAGCAAAGTAAAGCAAAATAAATTCTTCACAATGAGAAGGGTTAAGTTGGAACGAGTTGTGCAGAGACCCTGTGGATCTGCATCCTTAGAAATTTTACAGGATAAGGCCCTGGGCAGCCCAAGCTGACTTTGCAGTTAGCACTGCTCTGAGCAGTGGGCTGCACTAAATGCCACCCAGGTCCCCTCCAAACTAGATTGTTGTCATGGACAGAGTGATTCACTTCATCGTAAGAGAGAAGCAGAGAAATATTTATTGATATGAAACGGGATTTAACAAAGTTTGATAGTAAATGCAACAGAGTTCTAACAAGATTTGATGGCAAAATACACTTGGTTATTTACTGCATCGAGGACAGGGTCAGACAGAACTGACAGGGAGTCTGTCCCGTTGAGACACGAGGTTCAGAAAGGACCCCCTTGTTTTCTAAACTCTTTCTCAGACAGGAGTCTAGGTGTGGCTGGATCCAGTCTTAATCCCAGACTTGGTCAATGGTTTATGTCTAAAGAATTATATATGCACAATCAATCCTTTATATCTCCTAGCTAAGATTTCAAAGTTTAGCATGCTATTAGTCACTTACCGAGGATCTGTTGCGACAAGGAATCTCTTAACATAGAGGAGTAACCTTGACACATGTCCCTACTCAAGGGGAGATCCTGGCGTGCAGCCCACTGCTGTGCAGGAGAGCTCAATGGGCCCTGGGCTGTCCATTATTTATAGAGTGACATGATTGACCTATAGTCATATTTGCATAGCAGCGAGACATCTAGGTCCCTATTCCAGACAGCATTTAGCTACGTTGCCATACATCCCTTAAAGTCCAGGTGCAACCCATCACAACTTCCACTGGCAGTTATGGCTTGAGCAGGAGCTGGGGAAGCGGACAAGGGGAGAGCACACTGCAACAATCATGCTATGATTCTGATTTTTAAAGCAGCATTTGCCAATTAAAGTGTGCAAATCTGGTTCCCACTGTGCAAGGGGAGTGAGGTATTCATTTTTAATGTGAGGAACTCTTCACATGGTACTCACTGTGACCTCAGTACTTCCCTGCTGCTTCAGTACTATCCCAAATTACAATGATCAGAGTGAGGCAATGTTTTAATGGTTCCAACATATCTCTGAAACTGAAAGGAATCCAACTGTACAGTGACAACTACGGCAAGTAAAGTTGCAATCAAAACTTACTTTTGTAGAATTTTGCAAAGGTCATTTAATCCTAAGGAAGTTCAAGAAAACAGCTGGTAACCACAGCCTGTAAAGACTGAACTCTTACTGTCTGAAGGAGTGTGAAGTTCTCCATGAAAAGTGAAACTTCCAAACTTTGGAATGCCATTATATTTATGAAGAGGTGAAAATAGCATGGTACATTTCCCTGTAACGGCCCAGATCCATTTTTGCACATAGTGAGAACAAAATTTTTGTGACACTAAGTGTGATTGTCTGAGAACAGGGTGTATTTTTTTCTGCAAGCAGCAGCTATCAGCGCAGCTATGTTTAACAGAAGCCAGAACCCATAGGAAACAGTGTGAAAACAACCTTTCCTGAAGA
Organism: Anarhynchus alexandrinus; assembly: GCA_008711295.1. Classification (NCBI taxonomy): domain Eukaryota; kingdom Metazoa; phylum Chordata; class Aves; order Charadriiformes; family Charadriidae; genus Anarhynchus; species Anarhynchus alexandrinus. The sequence goes on along the minus strand of VUYV01000058.1, from coordinate 1,662,053 downwards.
GTTGAACATTATTATTGTTTATTCCTTGAGTTCTGGTAGCTATCAAAATATTTTCACTTACAGATAGTTCTTGGCTTGCAAGGTTTACAGCCTGACAAAAATCATGTACAAAGTGCAGGAGAGATGACTAAAGACTACAGTCACTTTCTTGCATTTTAGCAGTGACCTTTCACCATTGAAGTGTTAGTAAGTGAATCAAGTAACTGACAGCACCTATTTAGAGTCACAGTAGCAATGTCTGTATTCTTCTGGACAATGGTACCAGAATAATGTTTTATTGCATAAACTCATTTAAATTAGTCTGAACTTCTATTATGTTTATCCTTTTTGGATGCAATCCCACCCTTGGGTTATACCAGGTGGAATATATTCCTCTGCAGTTTACTACCTGGGCTAAGTTTTCCAGTAAAGCACTTTGCAGCAGCATCACATAGCTGACTGAGATCCCTCTTGGCTAAGCCTGATATTTCTACCAGGCAATCTGGGAATACAAGGCAGCTGAGTTTGTTGCTAAATTTTTGGTTCTACTGCTCACCAGGGCAACCCTTAATTTTGAGGGTTATATAATGTACTGATACATTGACAAAATCATTTTGATGTTGACCTAATAGCTGCAGGTAAAATACGGTCTGTGGCTGATTACTATTGCATATGAAATTCCGCTTGCTTTCCTTAGAGTCCAAATAATTTAGATTAAAATCAGTTTCTCACCAGGGGCAGCAGTTTTCTTTTCCAACAAACTAGCTAGATCACTGGAAGTCAATTTCATAACCTGTTTATGAAATGTTTACCAAAATGACATTGAGTCTTCAGATTCTTAAAAAATGCCATTTTAAAAAGCACTTGAACAGAGACAGTATTGTACTACTCAAGAACTCCTGCCAATTAAAGGGTGTTTTATCTTTTGGTTTGCCTTGCACATAATTGCTTACAGTGAGATTTTTAGCTGCAATATATTGACATGTTCTTTTTGAGGTAGGTTTCTCAGTGTCACATCAGTAACATAGGATTAGATACCCTTCCCAGTATATTTGATATAAAGATCTAATGAAGGGTTTTCATACATCCACTTGGTAAAACACCACGCTCTGTGAAAATGGAGTAACACAATTGCTGCTCTGCTTTGCCCCAGTGAGAGGAGTGATCTATCAAAGTATGGGGAAGCAGGAGGAAGAAGAAAGGAAGTTTATTAGCAGCCCTTCCCCCATTAGCTCCTGTCTCCTCTCCTCTTGCCAGCCGTGACACTGGCCTGTGTATGCCTATCAAGTATGACAACAGACTGAATGACACAAGGGCTGCAGCAGGGGAGTAGGAAATGGGAGAAAATACGGTCTAAGGCTTGTTTCTATGGCTGTGGCACGTTGCCTGTGGGACCCCACTGCTGGTGGTCTGTGCCTAAGCAGCTGCCTGGTAACTCTTTGGTGGGGACAGTGTAATGATGCTGGGCATGCCTCAGCACCACACAGGACCCATGTGGAAAGAAGGACCATTTCCCCATTCCAAGACACATAAAGGCTGTGTCCAACTCCACCTGAGGTTCTCAACCTCAGCTGAACGCAGCTGTGTAGGATGCAGACCTAGTCTCACCAAAATGACCAGGAAAGTTCCCACTTGCTTAAATTTTAACAGGCTCCATTTATAGAAAAGTTGTAGCTGTACCTAGGCTTCTCTGCAATATGGAGGATATGCCTGTGGACATCACTAAATCCACCTGCCAAACTTCTTCATAACAGGTGATATCTCTGATGTTGCAACTTTTATTCTACAAGTGTTATTCTGTAATAAAATCTCATTTTCTAACACCACATGCTGCACTGCTCTCAAATCCATTATTTACTTATGTTGGATTTACTGTCTTTTTCATTTCACTCACTTTTAACTTGCTGGGGTATTCAAAAGTTAATGTGACTCTGAAGCTCTTAAAACGGTCATTAGGCACCTTTTCCAATGAATCAGATATGAACATACAGTGATAAAATTGCCTTTGGAGAAGTGAAATTTTGAATAACCCCAGATGTACGTTTCAGCAATATTTGTTTTCAGCTGAGTGAAAACAGTGGTTACTTCCTCTAATGCAATGATTTCCAGCTGTGAATTTGACACACAGAAAAAAACTGAGGTATCCTTAGACCAGTTAATGCTGCTTTCAAAAGAACTACCCAGGTAAAGAGGTTTTGTGAAGGTGTGGTACATATACTGAAAGTGTTTGTGTTGTAATTGGACTATCTGTGCAGTGCTAATAGGTCATTTCCCTTGGAAAGTCAATACATTAAAAAGATATGGTTCAAATAATAGTAGCAAAACATGTTCTTCAGCATTTAATACTTGCAAAGGATTAAATATTTCCTACACTGAAGATGATAGACAAAACTTAGACAGTGGCATCGAGATCAGAATTTCACTGAGAGAGTTTTTTGCATCCTAAGTCAACTGCAAGCGCTACTTACTATGACACAGTTTTGAGGGTCCCATCTTCTGTAGCCCAATTGCACCATTGCCACATAGGTTGCCACATAGTATTTCGGTGCACAGATTACAGTTACATCAGAAGGATCAATGTGAGTTAGGTGGGAAGGTGGAAGCAGCCTACCCACAGTAGCTTGAAACCAATTTATCCTGCTGATAACATTATGTGGAGCTAGCTCGCACATGTCTGCACACCACTGCAATGTGCAAAATGGACGCAAGAAAAGGGCATCTCCAGGGGGTTCGCAGAGTCTCACTATGGCTGTGATTCAACCTTATAATTTCTCCTGTGGCAAAACTATTTTCAGAGGTTTCTGTCCTTCCCCTTTCACCTTCATCCAACTTCCTCTTTGAAAGGATATGGATAAAATTAAGGTCTCCAAAGAACATTTTTTCTTTTGACTTTCATTTTTTTTAAATTAATAATTTCATTGACTGAATTGGTTCCATGATTAGCCTTGTCATTCTGACGAATGGAGTCAATAGCTGCTTGATAGTGGGAAAAAGTAATTCAGGAAAGGGAGGAGTGGGAAAGTCTTAACCAAACTGTATGTCTGGAGGAAATGTCCATGCATCAGATGTGTGCATTGTTCATACAGAACAGTTTGAAGAACAGGTTCATTAAAGTAGCCTCTGGATCTGCTTGTGAATAATGTCTCAAGGAAGAACACAGAAAATTTGTTCTTCTCACTGGAAATGTGTGAGTTTTGATCTAGTTTTAAAGTGAATTATTTGCTTGGGGAAACTATGATTGAATTACATTTGAAATACCTCCTTTGTTTTCTTTATTGCCTATTGTCACGTTAGGGAAATACAAGTAAGTGATGTGGTAAGATCATTTGCAGAAAGAATTAATATTAGAAGTGGGACTGTTTACAGGGAGACTTAATACTGGAAGATGTTAAAATATTTTTAAAAGGCTATGGGAATAACACCACCTCTTCAATTAGGAGGCATTTCTTTTAATAACTTCATAATTATGCCTGATTTCATGGAAAGACTGGGAAAAAGGTTAGTAAATGAATGCTTTTTGTTTAGCTTTATGTGTCATTCCTCTGACTAGTTCAGTCCCTGTGCTGTCAGTTTTTCACACATCCATTGTGAATAGGGTTGTATTTTTTGCATGCTCCAGACAGAATTGGTTTTAGGAATCTTTATGGCTGTAACACTAATCAATTATGTTTTTAACTGAGCAACTGAAGATCTCTTTGCTGATCTTCTGAACTGAAGATCCAATTAACAATACCAGGATACAGAAGAACTGTAAGATACTGCTGTTGCAAATGATCCAAAGAAGATAATGTTTCTTCTCATTAGTATTTGCTATTACTAAGGCAAATAACAAGGAGTCAGAATCATGTGTTTCTGCATTATTTAAAATTCTTGGAAATGTAACAAAGCATAGATTGGATTTATAGAGCTGACTTGTGTTTTTAACACCTAGGATGGAATTTGTCTTGTTCAGCCAAGTTCCAATTGCTTGATGGTCATCTCTTCCTCTGACAGCTCTTCCTTTACTGACAATTCACATGCCATAATGCTTTGAGATAGGGGAAAAAAAAAAAAAACAAACCAAAAAAACCAAACACTGATGAGTGGAAAATAGTACTTTGTGAGAACTGTGACTCCACTGACACCAAAGAGAACTTACCTCATTATACCTTTTTTATTTCTGTTTTAAATAAAAAATTACACTGAACAAAAGACATTGGTGCTGCTATTAACAACACAGTGTTATTCAGTGAGCATTCAGGCAGTCATTTATGGAAACACCCTGTGGTCAGCATGCTGACAGCTCTCTCCAAAAAACTTCAGCCAGAAGCTGGTTCTCCATGTATCGGTCTTTTGTAATCCCAGCCCATGCTAAACATGTAGGCGCAGTATTGGAACACTGATGCGTCTCACGTTGTTAGTATAGTTTATCCCTGCGTAACCAACGTCGGAGACAAAACCCTAGACAAAATTCTAGGGCGGCACAAAGCACTACAGATCTAGCTTCTTCCAAGTTAGACTCTTCCATTTTTAGAGATATGACCTATAGCTGATGTTTCAGCAGTCCTTAGGAATACCTGGCACTTGTTGTCAGAATACTTAACTTTAAAAGTTGTAGATTTATTAAATTTTGTCCACTTGATCTCAGGTTTTCACTCCTAAAGGTATGAGTCAGTCCAGCAATATGAGGAACATTTCACTCAAAACAGTTTACTCTCTGAAAACAAAGACAGAAAAGGTATTGTCTTCTCCATGTTAGAAAATTCTGGAAATTTTGGAAATTTCTAGTGTTTTCTATTTAAAATCTGGCAAATTTGGAGCATATCTACCAAGAATATGTCTTGTGCTGTTATGGTGAAAATGTCCTAGACATTATTCCTGCATATGGCCCAGCCCAGAACTGTCTGAGACAATCCCTCAGATGGTAACTGTGGGATACTACAGGCGGTAGACAATACTGACCCGGGAACCAGAATCAGAAACAGGGACACTGTATTGCTAGTGTTTTCTCTGACCTCACTGCTAGTTGCAGGCAATGAGAAGGTGGAAGGCCCCAGGCTTGTATGAAGAAAATACAAGAGGCAGATGTGGGAGATGGATGCAGACTGCACAGGGAGAGGCAAGTCCTTGTTGTCGTGAAGCTGCAAGAGAGATCCATGGTAGAGCTAGGGAGACACTGACGCTGGAGAGGGAGCACAAAGAAGGAAAGAGGGCCTGGATCTGAAGCATATGTGAAACATAGGTCTAATAAAACAACGAAATTAAAGGTTTACAAGGGAGGCAGGCAAGTCAAATGAAACTGACACTGCCCAAGACAAGTGATATAGACTTGCTCCGTGCCACTGAAGAGGAAACTGGACAGACTGGATGTGAAAAATGTTATGAGGACAAGATTCCTGAAGACTGAACTGCAACACATGCTGTTCTTCTAATATAACTCGTTGTGCATTTGTGAGGGTATGTCTTAACCAGTACATTAACTCATAGGGTTCAACTCTGTGTTCAAATTTCAAAGCACGAACATGGAAAGAAAGAGTGCGTGGAATTTCCAGCATTGCTGGAATGTAAATACTGAATTCGGGTAAGAAATCCTTCATCTCCCTGAGACTAGGACTTGCATTCTTTATTAAACATAATTAAATAGACCCTTGACGCTGGAAGGAAGAAAAAAATAAAAACATAACTCAGCCCTTTGTCATCAGCGTAAAATGACAGTTATGTTTCCATAGCAACAGAAACTGGTGAATGAGCTACTCACACTGCATGCCAATTAACACATCCAACTCTGACATGACTTTAGGTTGCTATAACAACCATTTTTATACTTGTGCATCAGGTTATCAAAATTAATTACAAACAGTATCCAAGGCATTGTAATTCTTGCGATTTCATTAATTTCACTGTATTTTTATATATTTGCTCACTGAGAGCTTGTAATTGTAGAGAAAACACACCTATGAACATGATCCTGACCCCAACATTGCAGATATTAATCCAGAATAATGCTCCAAGCTGCAGGAGGTGCACTCTGGAATGACATGGGTGCTGCTGGCGGGACAGTCAGGGTCCTTTGTGCTCCCTCTGCAGCATCGTCAGCTGCAAGAGCTGGTGCTATGCATCTCAATGAATTTACAGAATTCTGTGTAAACAGGTTGTAATGTACAGGGAAACCTGAGGCATCTTATGTTCAGTTGTGATTTTGTCTCAGAATGTAGATCTTTAGGAAGTACAGTGGTCTAAAGGAACAACACGGTAAATAAGATTCTTTCTTACATGAACAGAGTTGTCATACAGCATGCATTTGACTGAAGACAAGTATCTTAATCTGGTTTTCTGGGGGAGAGGATACTAAAGGATCAAGTTTTCCTTAACTTTTTTTTTTTTGGCACATATGATCTTTCTTTTTAACCATGCTCTTGTATAAACAGGACTACGTCATAGCAATGTCAGCCCTTCAGGAAGCCTTTCTAACCTTGCTGGTGCAAGAGGACTGTTGCTTTGTGTTGTGTTCTGTGCAGCTGCAGCTGATAGAGTCAGGCTGAGGTTCCACTTTTGAGCTTGGCAGATTACTTCACATCCTAAATCACTGCCTCCCCTCGATAAGACTTTCCTAATCCAATTTTAAGAGACAAAGGTGCTGTTCGTTCACTATAACTGGCACTTGTTTTCTCCCAAATCTGAAGGATTCAGTAGGTCAACCAGGTTTACAATGATTCCTTTGTTCTTTTTTTTTCAGCTTCATGGAAATTTCTTTAGCCTTTTAACAGACTCACCGAATCACAGAATCACAGAACAGTTGAGGCTGGAAAGGACCTCTGGAAGTCATTTCGTCCAAAACCCCTGCTTAAGGAAGGTCACCTAGTACATGTTGCGCAGGACCATGTACAGATGGCTTTCAAATATCTCCAAAAATGGAGTTTCCACAAACTTTCTGGTCAACCTGTTCCAGTGCTTGGTCACCCTCACAGTAAAAAAGAGTTTCTGTGTCCTGTGAGGAACAATCCTTCAGGTTTCCCAGCAAGACCATAAGTTTGTATATATATATACATATACATGCGTGTGTGTATATATATACGTAATAGCATACACTTCCAGAGATGGAGCTTATTTACACAGCAACTTTTTAACCATAAAGAAAATGCTGATTCCCAGTAACCTAATGCCCAATATATTTTTAACTCCCTAAAACCAACTTGCAATGCCTTTGTAAATGGTCTGCAAAAGAACTCCCTAACTGTGTGAGAACCGTAACAGAACTGGCTAGTCATTGGGACACCACCCACAACGTCTTGACCAGCTTATTCCTCACCAGTATAAGTGTTCAAGAGGCAGTAGTCAATCAAAGCCCAGAGAGCTCTGCAGCTGGATGTTCTGGATCCTCCAGCCCTTCTTATTGTTCTGCCTAGTAATAAGAATTCACTGGACGTGTCCCTTCTCTAGGGATTTGTTTGGACTTTTTGCTTTCCAAGATCACAAAAGGCACCTGACCAAATACAGCCCAAAAGTGCATGTATTAAACAAAGGGACGTGAAATGGTTATTCCCAGAAAATAATCTCTGAACTCCATGTTCTGGTATCGTCACAGATGGTAAAATCTTACACAGATTCAAAAAGTGAGCAGACAAGTTCACTGAAGATTAAATATTAAGAACTTTTAAATGAAAAGCTATTCCCGTACTGCTAAGTAACACAGGACCAGAGTACTGAGTCCAGTCAACTCCAGTCAGCTTTGTCCAAGCTGCATAGTATTTGGTCCCAGGTTTCTTTGGTGCTTTCTGTGGTCCCAAAACATTGCAATAATTCCTGTGTTGGGGGTTGGGAGGAGTTAGCTGTAAGTGAATAATGCACAAATGGAGTTGCAGCCTTTCTAGTGGTGTTTTTATGGCATGAAACTGTGTGAAACTGAGGGGATTTAATGCACACCCTGCAGTGCAGTATGAGGGAAGCTATGCATGCTGTACTAATGGTAGAAGAAAAGCTGCAGGAAACTGGAGTCAGACCTGATGCAGTCTTGTTCATTCTGCCAGTGGGAACAGCCCTTTGCACAAAATAGTCCCTGAACAGTTCCTGAGCACTATCTCAAAGACAGAGTTAGCCTGAGCCAAAACCATGCCTCAGGGCATGCTCACAATTAAGCACCATGGATATTTAATAGTCCAGTGCTGAACCTTGCTCCCCAGACCAACACAAAATGGCACTCCTAGTGCTGTAAAAGGTTGCCATTTAAGAGAATAATCTCGAGAAGCATGAATGTCTTCTGGTCCCGTTCCTATAATCTTTCCAAAGGATTTACTATTGGCAGGATACTTAGGTAGATGGACTGTGGTCTGGCTGAATACAGCCATTCTTACATTTGTTAACTTGCACCGCATGTAGGAACCCTGCTAGAAAGCCTTGTTCTGACACTGAATGAAAGAACTGATTCCAACTGCGCAGTAGTGATTTCCTCCTTTCTAGGACCACACTCGTTGTACTGTTCTGAACAAATCTGGCAGCTGGCTGGGGTCTTTTGTTCCTGCCCACATCTTTTCTTTGGTTGAATTTCTGGGGCATCTCCACATGACAAAAAAAGAAAAAGTCTTTGGAGAGCACAGCATCAGCATTAACTAAGTATAATTCATAACTATTCATGGTGACAGCCTACTTTGCATCTAAAAAGTGAGCATGCTACAGAGGACATGTTGTATTTCTACACTTTTCTGAGATGTATGAAAAATGTCATGTTCTTCCAGCCATGACCTTAACACACATGCTTTTTAACTAATGTTGTTTTAATGTTTGACCCTTGTGCTCTGTCTTCCCTGGAGGCCTGAATCATTACCAAGTTGAATGTTGCAGCTAAGTGTTTTGAACAGGCTTTGTGCTGTAATGGTTCAGTCTGCTTATAGTAGCCAGCCTGTTTTCTGTAAACACTGCTGAAGGTAATTATGTCCTCTTACTAAATAGACATTCCTCTTTTCTCCTGAGCAGCTCTCCTGGGAAACAGAAGAGGATGGAGGGTGAGAGGGAGGTGGGTCCTCCAGATTACTGTATCTGACTACCAATAACTCTATAGCTGTTGTTCTCTAGATACTTTCAACGATGTTCTTCCTTGGGTTATCTTGTTGACATGCCTGGTACCTGGAAAATGCAGTCGTTTCACCATGACAACAACGATACAAACATTCAGCTAATGTTTGTAAAGCTCAGGTATGTCTATATAGGAAAGTGCCATAGAGAGGAGTAGTGTGGTGTAGATTTCTGCCTCAGATGCAAGATATTGTAGAGTATGAGCTAATTTACATTGTTCTCCAGGGCTCCATGCCCTACATATACATTGTAAATCACTAGTGCACTGGTAAGAAAGGTACCTTCTCAGAAGACCATTAAGAAAAGGTCAGGAAGGGACAGGATTATACAGGAGGGGTATTAATAGCAACAACCAAAAAGCAGCACAAACAAAAAAAATAACCTTGAGTATACAACCTGTGGTTTTTTTCAGTGGATATACGTGGCTTTACTGGAGTACTTGGAATCATTACCACCTCATTACATACTTATGCCATCAAGACACTAAGGTCATGCTACAGGTAAGCCAAGTGTAAGGTCCTGCACGTGGATTGGAACAATCCCAAACACAAATACAGGCTGGGTGGAAAATGGATTGAGAACAGCCCAGCCAAGAAGGATTTGGGGGTACTGGCAGATGAGAAGCTCAACATGAGCCAGCAACATGTGCTCACAGCCCAGAAGGCCAACCACTTTCTGGGCTGCATTAGAAGTGGGGCCAGCAGGTCGAGGGAGGTGATTCTGCCCCTCTACTCCACTCTCGTGNGGTGGGGGTGGGTGGTGGGTGGTGTCTTTTTCAGGGAGTGTAGTGATAGGATGAGGGGTAACTATTTTAAACTGAAAGAGGGTAGATTTAGATTAGATATTAGGAAGAAATTCTTTACTGTGAGGGTGGTGAGACACTGGAACAGATTGCCCAGAGAAGCTGTGGATGCCCCATCCCTGGAGGTGTTCAAGGCCAAGTTGGATGAGGCTTTGAGCAACCTGGTCTAGTGGAAGGTGTCTGTGCCCATGGCAAGGGGGTTGGAACTAGGTGATCCTTAAGGTCCCTTCCAAATCTAACTGTTATATGATTCTGTGATCAATTTTGAGAATAGTGTTCCTCAGTCCTTAAACCTGTTGAGAAGCCACAAAGCAACATGGCCTTTTAGGTTAGGGAAAACCTCTGGCTTGTTTTTTTTCCTGGCTCCTTGCTATGTATCAGAAGTATCAGGAGCAGATGCACACTGTATGCACACAAAAACATATATTCCTAGGACAGAGCTTTTCTTTTTTTTTTAAAGAAAGCTCTATTCTAATTTAATAAATCCACATGCTAGATACAATTGCATTTAAGGAGATTATTTCAGTCCCACTCCCCTGCCTGTTTGAGAAACAGATGGAGTAAACACAAGCCAGACCTGAAACCTTTGCCATAGCTGGTTTTGATTCAGTATGAAATTACATTGTCAGGAGTTCCCAGAAGTTGCGATTGTGATTCTTTGATGATTTCAGAGATGTGTATTAATGCACCGGGCCCTCTTTAGTTTGTCACAACAAACACATTAGGACAAGCATCTCAAATTACATGTTTCCTTCCTTTTCTTTCTGTGAGCAAGTGGCTCAGGCTGGCACTGCGCACTGGATAGGAGCACAACGGAGTTGCGCTGTCAGAAAAATTGGGAGCTTTGTAGTAGCAATGCCTACCTTCTGCACTGAACCTGTGAAAGAAGAGGCAGTCTTTAGAGCAGCTGGTGTCACACAGGCACATACTGGAAGCAGCTATGAAATCTTCAGAACACTAGCTGCAACCACAGAAGTAAAAAAAGGGTGTGTGTACAAAATGTGACTCCTCACCATTCTCCTAAAAATACATCAGCAGGTTGCATTCACCTTTACTGGGTAAAGCAGCATTGGGGGATAACGAGGCCAAAAGGCCCACTCATCTACACTACTTACAGCACCTGTGGGAGCTGCTCCAGGAGGACCCCACTCTGATTCACAGGCAAAACTTTTAGCATAATTCATTATAACCCATTATATGACCCACCTTGCAGCACGGGCTTACCTGCTGAAAAGCTGGTGCCCAGCACTGGGTGGAGCTTCCAGCTCTCCCACCTGCTCCTGCTGCAGTGAAGTGAGATGGAAAGGATGGCACAGGATTCTTACAAAGGGCTGGAATATCACCTATTGAAAAGGTAAATGCAATCTCATTACAAGAAACTGGTGTTAAGATAATAGTTTACAAAGGTAACTAAAGATATATTTTAACTGTCTGTTTTTCTACTACCAGGTTCACACCTTTTACTTGAAATGTTTTACAAGTATTTGTCATGCTTTGTCCCAGCACTGAAAAATAAAGTGCATGGCTGATCTCATTATGAAAATTCATGACTTAGCACCTCCAAGACAGAGCTCTGGATTTCAGTGTTCAAAACCAAAATGAAACAAAAGAATTCTTCACTGAGTCATTAAAATACAGATGTCAGAGTATAGCAGAACACTCCCCTTGGTACTGTAGAACAAGGGATAGCTAGAGCCAAAGTTGTAACTCAAGTTGTAGACATTTGCTGTTAGAACAGGGTGGTAGAAATATGGTAGTGATTAACCCAGATGATTTTTTAAAACACACACAGAGATTACAGAGGTTTTCTTCAACAGAGAAGTTACTAGGGGTGACTTGCTTTTCATGACAGGAAATAAATACTGTAGCAGCCTTTAAATATTTCCCCTTGATCTATCCAGCCTTGCTATAGTGGATAGGTGGAAGATTTGACAGGAAATATTGAAAAATATCATCCTGATTATTTACTTCAACTTTCATACACCCTGGTGTTCAGATATCCTCCCTCATACAAAAATATGGAAAAGAGAAGACAGACATAAGTCAGAACACCTTTAGGGAAGTATTAGCATAACATTTCATGTTATGGTTGGTAAATTTAAGGTGTGGTTTGTAGTATTTTCCCTTTATATTGTTTCTGATATCATATTTTTGAGCTTTCAGAAGAAACACATTCTTATGCCATTTGTTTTTACATTGAATTTATTATTTATTTATTTTGAATTTATACTGGATCCAATCAAACAAATGAATTCTATAGTAATGAAAATAACCCTGGAAGATGTTCAGCTTATCTATATATATTTATTATGCAAATGATGGTATCACCATCATTTAGAATTAAATAATTTTTTCTGTTAGTATTGCAATAGAGTAAGCACACTTATATTAACTGGCAAATTAATTGTGGCTCTAGGACATCCATTCAATGCCATAAAATAAGTTTATGTCAGGTAACAACAAATCCAAGGAGTACTAATCTTTGGTTCCCTGGCCAGCATATAACAGCCTTTACTTTCAACCTTCACATATGCAAGATACACCCTCTTTGTTCCAATATAAACTTCACTGAAAGAACATTTTATTTCAATTAAAAGACCTATAAAAGCAAACATTACCAGTGTTGAGATGTGTGGCATACTTCTCACACTCTTCAGAAAAGAGAACTCCTGGTTCTAATAATAGTTTGGGAAAATTAATTACTGAGTTGGAAAGCAAATGTCTAAGTATCCCCGATGGTCCTGGTAATGTTGTACATTCCCCCTTATACACAGACCTCACTATCTTCAACTTTTTCAATGAACAGACCAAGCAAATTTCCAAAGTGAAATACATTTTCTCTGGATCGGGAAGCTGTTTTCAGCCTGTAGTGAACGAAAGGTTCATATATTGTGAGTTCTCAGGTATTCCATAAGTATTACTTGAGGCTTTGAAGAAAAGAGATTTGGCAAGTTAAGGAGCTCTAGGCTACAGTAAAAACTGGATTCCCTTAGCAATATTTTTCTGCAAATTGATGAACTTTTCAGTGGTAGAAAAACACTTAGAGGATTTCTTTCTTCACTGTGCTGAGTCCTGTGGCCTATATCCAGAAAAAAGCTTGCAATGATAAACTAAAAATTAGTCTCGTTGACATAGGCTAAACTATTCAGGTACTTAATGTTAAGTGTGTTAAATCAGACTATTCAGTACCTTGCAGAATTCAGAACTATATGGCATTACTTTAGTCTTAAAAATCAGTACAGTTACACTAGACGTAAATAAGTGGAGCTGAAATAAAACTTTTTTTTTCCCCCACTGTTTCTGTTAGTGGATATTGGCACATGTTGTTCTATTGAAATCGGGCTGTTGTGCAGCAAAGAGTACAAAATTCAAGGGAACAGTGAGACAATGACAAAACAGCATGACTTAAGAATGAGAAGAGGGTTGGTGTTTGGACTGGATTACAGATATTGTTTTATTGTCCTGCTGCAAGTACTCTGAAGATGCTGAAGGCCATGTAGGCAATTCTGCTCCCCCAAAGCCCGTGCAGGGGCATCTGGGCCATTCAGACCCTCACAAACTCTGTGGCTAGAAGAAAACATTGTGACCTCGCTCTTCCCCGCCCCGCTTTCTTCCCTTAGTTCCCATGCAAATGATACACAGACAAATAATATTTTCCAGAAGCTGCAAAAATCCAGCCTATATTTAAGTACATTTTTCAGAGAATAGGTTTGACATTGTTGTTTTAAAGACTTCAACTGACAATGAGTGCATTATCTCCCTCTAGAAACTGTTCCACATGCCTAATTGCCCCTCAAAGACCTATCAGGAATTTTCCTTTTATTTCAAAGTTAAATTCGTCCAATGTGACTTTTTGCCACTGATTTTTGTTATGACTTTGTCAGCAAGACTGAGAATGACCTGACTGACAAACCTCTTCCATGTGCAAGCGCAAGTCACACACAATGGCCTTTGCTTTGACAAGCTGAACATATTGGCTTTCTTAAGCCTCATGTTATAGAACTTGTTTGTAGCAACAGTTTCTCTCTAAACATATTTGTGAATCAATTCATCCTTAACAAGGACATTTAGCTTGACCCTGCTTTAATCGGGGTGCTGGTTTTTTCTTTGCAAGGATGAGAGTGAAGAGCCCTAAAAGTATATATTTGAGTTATGAGCACTTCATACATTGAATTTTGTGTATAAAACTTTTTCTATTTAAAGTCATTCCATTTAAGAGATCATTTCTGATGCAGTAGAAAATTTGTCCATTCTTTTCAGCACCAAAACCTATGAGATAACTTTTCTATTTTCTGCTTAGGTATGGCATTAAAATAAGAAAAGATTTGTTAGGGAAAAGTTGAAAAAAGTTAGAAAGTTGAGGAAGGTGGGAGAGGCCTGACCAGGGAATTTGATAGTCTCCATGACACCCTGCCTAGGCCTCTGGAGGCAAAGGTGTTTATGCCTGGGTCCAGGTTTGAGAATTTGGTCCCTGTTTCACAAACATGCTCATGGTATGATGCAACTTCTATTTCTTACCAAACATAACATCACTGGTATGAAACATTCGCATGTCAATAAAAGAAAGGTGAGCAGATAGTTTGCAACATGTTGTCCCTGTCAGAAATATCTGGATAATTCGTATTAGAGTCCTATTTTAGTCAAACTTTCCCTTGCACATGTAGGCATGGATTTTCTGAGGGGAAGAAAGAGGATGGGATCAGAATCTTTTCTAATTAGTCTGTCCTTTGCTCTGCTGCATCATCTGATGTTTCTTCAGCTACATGGCTGTGCAGCTCTCTTCCCTGTGCTCAGTTTGGAGCTTTAGCTGCACCTATCACAATTTATTCTATACTTCCCTGGGTACAACAGACACTGGAGGTAGCAGTTTGGCTTCCTTATCTATGGATTGTAAATAAGCACTACATTAGTAAAGTTCATCACACTGACATAAAATCAGGAAGCAGACACTGGAATCGGAAGATTTAAACTACACATTTGAGCCTTTTCGTTTGATTGATTTTACTATGGCATCTTTTAAAAATGCTATAACTTGTGATTCATCAATAATTTCCTGTTCTATGCCGTATCTAGCTCATTAAATTTATGATCAAATATGTCAAAAGTAAATGTATTGACTTGATTGACTAAACAAAAGGCAGATGCCAGGAAGCACACAGATGTCTTTAGAAAACCTTGACTTTTCATATTATATTAGATAAAGTTTTTTTTTCCTACAGATTCACTAACTGAAGTTTTCTTAAACTCCACAGTCTTGATTATATCTCCCCATAATGCAGATACTTCCTTTTAAAAAAAGGCTAGTCTGAAGCTGCAAACTGTAAACAGTTTCTAAATCTTTGATAAATGTAGTCAGATCAGGTTATATGATCATTAAAACCAAATTTCTGTTATGAACATGAGAGACAGTGAATGTTATAAATTACAATAAACATACCAAATGAAATTAGAGAATTGCAGTACTAGAAAGAGTTTGGAAGGAAGATTTCCATAAAATATAATCTATTGGGAGCAGCTTAGAAAATTGTAGTTAGAACCATTTTTTTTCCATATTGGGTGACTGTGATACAGAACATGAATTCAGTCTAGGTGATTTGACTTCAAGACATAAAAAATAATTTTAGAAAAGGGAAGAAAACTGGCATTGTTGTGTTAAATCATGAAAAAAATTAGGAATGTTATGCAGACTTTCAGACTGTTGTAAGATAGATCTCACATAAATTTGACTGTCTACAAGTATATTTCGGGCTAATTGTCAAAACCAGACTTTTGAAACAGGCCGTTGTAGAAGGAGACTCACTGATTTATCCTCAGTTTCCTTTAGAACATCTGAAATTTATGACTTTGCATATGCACCCTTGATCATGCTTCCTTGATGTTTTTTGTACATGAGACCTTCCAAACAGCTTGACTGGAAGGACTACTCAACTTCCTAAAAGTTTAGGAAACCTTTTAAAAAAAAAAAAAAGTGGACTTTCAATTTTAGCTCCCACTGGAGCTGCAAATACGCTGTGACAGTTCAGCTGCCACCGCTGTTCTGTCACAGCAATGAAGAACACTGTAGCAGAAGCTTACTAGGTTTTGCCCCTTAGTCTTGTTCATGGTTGGAATCTAATACACTGATTGCTTCATTTGCAGAAATTTTGATCCATTTCTCTTTCTGTTTCTCCTCCCTATTCTTCAGCTCTTTAATTTAAGAAGCAAGAGATGTAAGAGGCATGCTCACACAGAAAGCAGATTCTTAACTGGAAAACTGCCATATCCTCACCTCTCAGAAAAGCCACTTGATAGGGAGACAAACTGAAAAAAACAAAGGAGGATACTGGTATCAGGGGTCCTCTGAACAGATCTTGAGCTGGTGTCTTCTATCAGGAGTAGACATGGAAATATGGACTCTTCACACACCCTCTGGACAAGATCATCAATTGTAGATTTATTGGGTCTTTGTTCATAGTATTAAGGATATCAGTTGCAACCACTGCATTTTTAGTGGATGTAATTGTCCAGGGAAGCTCTGCTAGCTCCTTAGCATAGGCAGAGGTAGAAGTTAAGGAGTGTCTGAGCATAGGGGCAGAGAGGAGCAGAGCTGCTGAGTGTTCCCAGGAATGAGATGCTTCCAGGCATGCCAAAAATGAAGAGCTTCTGGGAAACTTTAAAGATGACTGTACAAGCCATTATGAAGTTTAGGTGCCTCCAGATATAAGCAGTAATCAGATAACAGGTTTCAGAATGGAAATTTTGAATAGAAAGACCTTCACCCTGCCTGTATCCCATCTTAGATATCTAAAGCTTGGCTTGACCCAAGTGTCTAAGAAAACAGAGCAGGTTTGGGGCCGGGTCTCCTGTAGGTACTAAGGCACAGAGAGGTTTCAGCAGCCGAATCAAATGCACAGTAGCAATGCAAATTCAGGGGCCCTGTGTCATTGTATTTTACCATGCACGGGTCTCCCTGTGCCTTTGTCATTTCACTGTTTAATAATCCACAGCTCAGTCATACTAACTGAGCATCTAAGAGGGCTACGGTGGATACCTCAAGGAAAGTGGGCACAACTTGTGGCCCAGGGAAGGTGGGCCGGGCTCATAAAACCCCGGCATAGGGCAGGATGTATCCCTTTGGGTTTATTCTCCACTAAAAATATACATCAATGTTTGTGTACACAGAAGGCAAGCAAAACTCTACCTGAGGTTTTGGTGGTCACAGATATAACCGATCACTAGCTGCCTCCTGACTGCGTTACACTTTTGCGAAAGTTGTTCACAACAGGAGTTGTTCACAGTCACAATATATATTTTCTTCAGCCCACATTGGTTTTGTAGCCATTTTGAAGCATTTCATTTTTAGATTTCAGTAAAAAGAAAGGAGCACAATAATATTTCCAATTAACATAAAAATGCTCAAAATTTGAAATTGGACCTGTTTTCATAACTTTTTTTCCCTTTCAGATTAAGAATCTCTGAGTGTTATCTTTTCAACAAATATTTGGTTAATAAACTCTCATGCGTGACCAGTTTGAGTGGATAAGAATGAGGGGATTTTATCCATGACAGTACAAAACCCCCCATCCTTTTGAACGATAAATCTGATTACATTAAGCATATCCGTTCTTCATAAATTCTTCATAGCAAGAGAGACTAGCAGACTACAATTATTTTCAACTGACTGGAAGCCTAGAGGAAGAAACATCTTTAGATTTTGGGATGATAAAATGTCTTTCTTTCTGTCTGTGGAGAAACAGAAGTATTAAGTTCAAATGCATGGATCAAGAATGCAGAACAGGGGAAGGTTTAGCTTTTCTTTTTAGTTCATTTGTTCTCTGACATGTGACTTGAGCTGAACATGTTGGCATAAATTCATTGCAGCTTATCCTGTAATTATACTTCCCACTATAACTAGGGGAAAAAACAGCATGCTTCCTCAAGAACTGCTCTAGTAACATTCCTTAGTGACAAACTGAGACTGTGTCTGAGGGGAAAAGAATGAACCAAACTGGAGGCACATTTTCTGCAGTCAGAATCACTAAAGGTCAGTTGAGCAAAGCAAAACAGCTCACTATTTCTTTGAACTTATATCTCCTCTATTTAGCCGTCCTTGAAAAGAAGTCAAAATGGCATCTTATAAAGTCAAAACTGATATTTCCCTGTCTATATTTTTCATGTATCTTAAAGACAGGTTAACACTACAGTCTTATACTGAATAAATAAATTGAAAACCTTGAGCAACAAAGCCAGTCAAGATGCTGGTGGTGGTTCTGGAGCTCACTGTACTAATAAGACACCTTTTTTTTTATCACTGTACCTTGTTTTCCACAACCTGAGACTTACATAAACTGAGGCCTTACCCACAGGTCAGATGATTTAAAGACTACCAAGGCCTTCTGCATATCACTGGCCATGTAATTTCACTCAGTTTTCCTGTATGGAAATCAAGCTTATAAAACCATAGCTCAGGGCAGGATGTATCCCTTCTTGTTTATTCTCTACTAAATGCTGTTTTTAATGATTGTGTATGCAGCAAACAGCTTTTTATTTTTTAACTTAAGACAAGCCATGAAATCTGATATGTGTAGCTCCAGTCCAATAGAGCTGAAATTACCAGTTTTGCCCAGGATTTAACCCTAACAATGGCAATCCACACAATGAATGGTTTCCTCAACAGATTAGACTACATGGCTGATGCACAGAGATCGCTGATTTTTGCCAGTGTTTTTCATGGATATTACACTTCTTTTCTCCACATTCAGCAACATCTAATATCAACCAAGATTATAGATATTAGTAACAGCGTTACCCATGGGGACAGAACAGGAACCTTGTGTACGTGCAAGGCAGAAATCTAGCACAGATGAGCTCAGGATGCCCTTTCCAAAAGCCCTGTTATAGACACAGTGAGTTTAGCCTCCGAGCTAAAGCTCTAAGCCAAGCTCCTCTTAAATGTCTTGTTTTGTTCTTTAGTCTTTGGCTTTGCCTAAAGGTTATACTGTCCATTAGCGCAGTAGTTGCGTGGTGCTCTGCTCTGCCACTGCACATTGCCTGTGACAGTCCTCAGCTGCTCTGGGTGTTCTCTGGCACACTGTGGCTGGCTGGGTATCTACCCTCTACAATGCCACAACTCACCATGTCCCTCCATCCTTTCCTTCTGCCAGGCTTGTGGGGAAAGCTCTGTTGTGGATTACTGGCCTTGCAAAACTAATTTCCTGGCAGTAGGTCAGCTCCTGTGCATTTGCTTGCCCCGGCTGTGACCAAGAGCTATTCTCTTTATGAAGGCAGAATTTATTTTTCATGACTCTGCATAAACTGCTGCCAGGACATGTTGGCAGTGTTTTGCTTTAAATGGTGCTCTGAGGCCAGGGAAAATGGAGGCAACAGTTCCCAGTCAGGAGCAACGCAGCCTTAATGAATGAATGGGGATGGAAGAGGCCTGTCCCAGACTGTGGTTGCTAGGTGAGACACACTGGCACATGCTTCTGGAAACCCACTGTACTGAACGACACAGTGAGCACCAGCTCACCTAGAATGCTTTAATAATGGATGGAACAGGTAAAATATTAATGTGAAATATTATTATGAATATTTTGTGAATATTATATTTTGGTGAGATATTAATGGCACTACGTGAGGACCTTACCCCACTGTCTTGACAGCAGAGCAAATGAGAGCACATGGATGTGATAACCAATATCAAAATGTTATTCCACTGTTGGCAGAAGTGAGCAACCCCACAGTTCATGGCAACTATTTTGTGGTTGGCAAGCATCATGCTAGTGGTGGAGTCATAACTATTTGGAGGCAATGAATGCTATGCTCTATTCCATGGAAAATAATGGAATTATCATAGGTGACCTTTCCAAGCTGGTAAGTGTGATTGATAAAGTGCATTCCCATTCGGCCTTTCCATTGCAAACTGCTATACAAGGGTTTTGGATTGCTTCGTAGAATTCATGGACTAGGAATTCAGGACAATGTCAGATTCATGATTGTGATCACTATCATAAAGTTGTCAAAGGCACCATATGAATTTTGGACAGTAGAAACAAAGTTAACAAGGGGGCAACTCCTGGAGGACTAAGGCAGTTGCCTTTTATTTATACCTATATTTATATGTAATATTTGTGCTTGTATACAAATAGAATTTTCCCCTTAGCTTTATTAAAGTTTGCTGATGCTAAAAAAATATGTCAGCTGCTGAGTTAAAGTGAGAATTTCAAACATTAGGTAGCTTCTTATCAGCCTTAGTGACCAAAACTATCCCTACCATATCTTTTTCTGATATATTTACTCGGAACTAGGATGATGACAATGCTATAATGGGCCTCTTTCAATACCTGTGTTTATCTTCCCTGTTCCCCATTCTAGGTGCTGGTGAACCAAATGCTGTCTCACCTATTCCACGTAGATAGGATTGGGGCAGAGGAAACTGATAAGTGTCTTCATTTTCATGGACTTTCTTCCTGGTTGGTATAACTGTATGAGAATATAAACTACTCTTATCTTAAACTCTATTCCCTTCGCTTTTTCTTTCTTGCACTAAAACTTCTGCCTGCTTACAATTTTTCCCGCAGAATTATTTTCTATTCAGCAAATGTGTAAAAAGATTTTGCAGGGGCACAGACGGATGGGAGACCATTTATTTGTCGTCAAGGTAAGAGTGGTGTTATGAGCCAGACTGCTGCAGTTTTAAACAACATTGCAGTGCTGTATATTCCAGAGCAAGAGGAAAGATCAGCGGCTCCAAGCAGTGGGAGAGAAACCCGCTCTTAGTATCACACACACTGCGTGATTTGTCAGACGGAAAACACGGGGTGGCTACAGGGGCAGCAAAAGAAAGCCTACCCCTGAAAGATGTCTTGGAATTTGTTTCTGTTGCTGGATGATGCCGCAGCTGTTGTATGTTCCTTTATATTTGCCTGACACCTTGAACATTGTGAAAAGGAAAGTAAGGAGTTAGGGGATGAGTGGAATACTTATAACTGCCGGAAGGAACCTATGCAAATATTTTGCAATACCCTTTGTAACAACAACAGCAATTGGAGACTTATGCTCTAATTCTTTCTTCTTTTCCCTTAGATACCTGGCTGCAAGAGAAGGCTATTTGTAGCTGGCACCGAGTTCTAAACTCAGGTTCATACTTGATCCACAGAGGAGTTCAGGCTTTAATGGAGCTCATGGTCTTTTAAAAATGCATCAATTCATCAGAAAAACAGCAACTAGAGAGAAAAAGAAATTCTGTCCCTAACTTCACACTTGCTTCTCTCTGCAGTATTGTACAGCTTTCTTGATACTGTAATCTTCCCACAGCTGCCTAGAGCTCCCAGATCCAGTGCCTAAATTCTTCTTCTGTAGCTCAAGTTTTGAGGTTTTTTCCCTTTGGTTCAAAGCCACCCCGAGGGTCTGAGGTATTTGTACCACCAAACAGCTACACTTCGAAGCACAGGTATCCATAGGGCCACTACTGCATATAAAACACTGAAAATACATGAAGCACACTAAAAGCAGAGTAAGACCAAGAATATTGAGAAGTGGGATGTGAAACTCTTATCAAGAACATCTTGGACATCTGTACTTAGACATGGTGTCTCAGCAGTTGTGAGAAAGATAACAGAAGATGAAAGCTACACCTTGGCCTTCCCAGGAATCCCATGTTGTGTCTGGTTTGCCACATGGTGTTTGCACGCACTCTGCCTTAAGAAGGTAATGCTCTTCAACCTTCAGTGAATATGAAGCAAAGACAAGATGTTGCACTAGGAAAGCAGAAGTACTTAGATGTGTAACATGCAGGACCATTTTGGGAGATAAACTGTTAACTGGAAACATGTCTCACAGCTATGGCCTGAACTGCAAATGCATGGGGATTGACTTAATGAAGCAGTCTGCCTCATCAAATGAAGCTGCTGAATAAATCTCAGGGTGTTACAACACATCAAGGTCACATATCCCCAAGAAAAGCTACTGCATGAAAAATAAATGGGAAAGTGCCTGGGCTCAAATTATCCTGCAGCAGGGGATAAAATGTTTAGGCAGCAGCACGCTGAGGTCTGTAAAGGCATCTAACTATGCTACACGATGAATAGATTGCTTTATAGATTGTCAAAAACTTTAAAAAAATCCTACGGATGGGACATGAAGGGTTTTTTTGAGAAGTGCTTTTGTGCTTTCAATATTTACAGTGCTTTTTGATATGTGTGAAAGAAAACATACACTTGGTAGGTTAACAGTACAAAGCAAGAATAGGAACAAAAGACACATCAAGTGGTCGCACTTGGTGAGATGAAGAATTTGAACTTGAAGGAAGAAAAGGGATGTCTCCATAAGAAACTTTAAAAAAAAAAAAAAGAAAGTTAATTGCTCAGAAAAATACTTTATTTTTTTAGGCCAAGCTCAGAGTCTTCCATTGCAACACTGATTTCTCCAGGATGTGGAAAAATTCTCTGTTTGACATCAGAAAAACAAATCTCCACATAAGGAAACCATACTATGGGAGCTGTCAATAAAGAACATTTGGGAGCAAACAGGAAAATTATGTGGAAATAAGTAATTGGAAAGAATAAAATATTCTAAATAAAGCCCCACAAACCTGGGTCCGCCTCACTGCTATGCAGTAATGCTTTGGTTGCTAATAAGAGACTGTAGTTGCTGATATCCAGTAGTTCTTATTTGATAAATGCATGGACAGGAATGGTTTACTCTTCTAAAAGACTACACTGTGGGTGCTGATCTTTGCTATCTTTCCCATTTTCCATCCACTTGTCCAAGCAGAGTTTCCTACCAGTCATTTTCTTGAGTTTGTGTTCATCATGCAAATGTATTAATAGACCATCAAATGGATCAGCATAAGAGAGAAAACCTGTGATTAGGTCACTTGACTGCAGGAGGAGTTCCTGGTTCTAGTCTCTGGTCCCAGATTAATTTCTGTACTTTATATCCAGCCTAGGCCTGGGAGCAACGGCAAAAACAGCAAGAGTCCTTCTTTTCAGCCAGCTTTTCTAACCAAGAAGGTTTAGTAAAATCCTTTGGAGACCTTGGTCCAGTGACATTGTGTAAAGTTGCTGCATGCCTGCACTGTAGCATCCAGTGCAATACAGGGCTGTGAGGCATCAGCACAACAACGCGATGGACGCTGACGAGCTGAGTCTGGACCTAAGTCAGGCTAACTAATACTGTGATTTTGTATGTCGGGAGGATATTCTAATTCAGTCTGGCATTGGTTGGCAACCCATCAGTCATCTCTGGCTTGTGCTCTGTTGCCTTGCTAGCTACAACCAAACTATTGTAAAACTTTGTCTTACCTGAGGGAACTGGGATATTCAGAAAGCATTCTGTGAAAAACGTGACTGCTATTCCAGGAAATTCAGAGTTTTCATAGTATCTAAATAGCTTGAGGGAAACAAAAAAATGTTTTAAGTCACAGGCCAAATGACCTCCTTCCTTTTGTAAGGTGAAGCAGATGACAACCCAAGAGCTGAAGAGGTGAAGACAACCTTCCGTTATTAGTAATCATAAGCGCCCTTTAACCCCAATGAGCTGTAAACAACTGACCTTCATTTAGTAGATATGGTTTGAAAAGAACAGGATTCTGGATTTTTCCTAATAAAATATTGCTCAATAAATTTGCACTCCAACCTTTCATGTGCCTTCATTCATTTTACATTTTGCCAAAAACCTATTCTGACAGGTCACTAGCAATTTTATCCCACATTGAATGACTTTTCTAGATACCTTTAATGTATCATTACTAATTCCAGTTTCATTTCTCTGTGGAACATTGAAACCTCTTCCTCTGCAGTTAGCAAGGTCTTATTTCGCTTTTTAATATAAAGTTGTCCCATTTTTAATTGCATCTACTTACATATAGGGAATTTAGGAACACACTGTATGTCATAATACCTCTTGTCTCCCTGTAAAAGTTCAGGGAAACTCATTTTGCTTTGTTTGCAGTCATGAACTTAAAAACATGACTGACTAACTATCACTTTTTTGGACATACTCCATCTGTTTGGAAATATTCCCAACTTCTCCAGTTCCAGACAGGAAATAAAAGTGGATCAGAATTATTTACATTGTGATATATCTTTTCTAACAAGGTGAGCTGGTATTTTTATATACATTAATCTCAGGACTTTTGTAACAAAACCTTATGATCCTAATGCAGAGTTCAGGGCTGGTTGCTCTAGCAAAGGTCTACTTGAAGTCATAAAAGGTGAAATAGGTGTAGCAGCAGCTGAAAAGCATATTACTGGCACAATATTTATCTGCCTAATGTTGTTGCATTGATCAACAATAAATAACTTCAAAAATCCAGCTCCTGTTTATTTGTGCCTCTATTAAGTGGTCTGCATCATATTTCAAGATGCAGACATAGATGACAAAAACATGAATTGGGTTATATAAATGAATGCACATTCAGTTTAATACTGCATGTTTATGTTCAATTGTATTAGCAAAGAACACCTCTGCTCTATCCAGTCTATTAATTATACTGCCTATATCCAAAACTGAGACTTTGAGCTTCTCCCTTCTACAAATGAAACAAAAACCACTTACATGCAAAAAAATGGTGTATATTTTCAAAGTAACATTGATGTTGTTTTTTTCCTCAAAGCATAAAGCATTAACATAATGTCTTAAGTTATCATTTTAATAGGACATGAAACCTTAAAATTCTCTGGTTTACTTTCAAGATAAAATTTTTAGTGGGACATCAGCCTTTCTGTTTGTGTGTGTTATATTCTGATGACATTTGTACATGTAAAGCATGGAAGATGTCCAGAATGTGGACACAAAAACATGTAAAATCTGTTTTTTAACAGGTGAGAGGAAAAAAAAAGTGCTTTTGATCTTGAGAATTACATATGCAGGCTTCTGTGTTAAGGCAGAAAAAGAAAATACGGTATTTATGAGAATCCTTCACTAAGACTGTATATAAATAGTATGCCTACATGATCGATCTATCTATCTATCTATCTATCTATCTATCTATCTATCTATCTTTCTATCTAATAAATAAACCTGGTTTTGGCCAAAGTAGGCACTCTGTAAATGCTCTTCCTTCCAGAAACCTTGACTGAGTCCCTGTGCACAACAGTCACCATTCCATTTATCTTCCAGTGCACGTGCTCAGTACATCTCCTGTGCAAGTCAGCTAAGGCTAGATCCAGAAAGAAATTTAAGCACACATTTGCCAGTTCAGATCTCTAGTCTCTAAAGACAAAGATCATCAAGGCCCTTGCAAGACTGACAATCCTGGAGATCCAAAGCGCTCTGCACTGGTGTTTCCAGGTGCTAAGTTTCACTGGGCTCGTGTGGAGCAGCTCCGTGTACACAGGTACCCAGCAAAGCCTGGATCAGCCATGAGCAGCACGGCTCCCTGCTCTCCCCCAGGGTGAACTTTCTCCCCTCTTGCAGGGAGGAAGGACAGGAACCTGTGTTTTCCTCCCCCGGCCTGGGTGCCGTAACCCCAGGCAGCCGAGCAGGAGCCTGGTCAGGACACAGCTCCCCTCTCCCTTTCTGAGGCAGACCGCCTGTCAGCCGGATCAGGCAGCTTACTGAGTAACCCGCCTCAGCTGTGCTGAACCTTCACTCTGCCCTCAGATAGAAAGAGTGGCTGGGCAGCCCCAAGGCAAGGTGAGGACCTTGCCAAGAGGCAGCTGTGGGCCCATGACTGAGCTTGGAAACAGCAGTCACTGGTCTCCTCGTGCAGCCGCCATTTTGTTTGATTACGTGGTTTCCCTCCCGCACCCCGTTCTTGCCCGCCAAGATGGTGGTGCCTCAGGGAAAACGTGTTTCATGAAGCGACAAAACTCCTGGGAGCAGAGAGGAGTGAGGGAAAAATAACCGAAGTGTGAGAAACAACAGTGTGAACACCACCATCAGAGATGGAGGTGGGGGACGAGATGGTCCAGGTATCAGCAGAGATATTTCCCTGAGGCCCATGGACAGGACCCCATGCTGGAGCAGATATCCACCCTGCAGCCTGTGGAGGACCCCATGCCAGAGCAGGTGGATAGGCGCTGAAGGAACTGCAGCCCCAGGGGGGCCCACGTTGGAGAAGGTTTACCGTGAAAGACTGCAGCCCACGGAGAGGACCAACTTTGGAGCAGGGGAAAAGCGTGAGGAGAAAGGGTCGGTGGAGGGGAGCTGTTACAGACTGACCACAGCCCCCATTCCCCATCCCACTGCGCCGCTCGGGGTGGGAGATGGAGTCAGGAGTGAGGAGGGGAAGCTGAGCCTGGGAAAAAGCTGTAGTGGGAGGTTTGGTCTTTGATTTTTGTTTCTCACTATCCAAATCTATTTTAATTTACAATAAATTAAATTAAATTTTACCAAGTCAAGCCTGTTTCGCCCATGATGGTAACTAGTAAATTATCTCCCCGTCTTTGACCTGTGAGTTTTTCCATCTTATTTTCTCCCCTGTCCTGTTGAGGAGGGGGAGCGAGAGAGCAGCTGGGTGGGTGTCCAGCAGCTGACCGAGATCGACCCACCACAGTCTCATAGTCCAGTGTCCTGAGTATCTGCTCATCTAAGACCGTGTTCCATAAGCAGAACTTATTTGCCAGGAACTGCTCATGAGGTTTACATCCTCCTGGCTATTTTTTTCCCACCCAGACAGTGCCACATTTACAGTTAAGCTTCTGAAATGCTGTAGTCAATATCTTTAAACATGAATGAACTAAATTCAAGACTATACTATAAGGAAACTTGCTCTTATTGTTTTCTTCTGAAGCAAAAACCATTCAAGGATTAAACGCTTTGTGGCTGCTGTACCTGCACCTTTATTAATCAAGCATATAAAAGTTCCTAGGTCTCTCTGAAAGGCAGAAACACCTTATTGGGTGAAGCAGCAACAAGCTCACATTTATGGCTGTAATTATTAGAGGTATTTTATAAAATTCTATGGCAAAGATCATTTTTTTCATAGTTGGAATGGCAGTGAGTCATCCTTTTTCAGTGATGAAGTGCAAAACATACAATGCCCATCATTTGGTCTGTCTAGTATCAGGCAATAACAGTGCAGGGCTGATGGTCAGTGAATGGCTTTTTGTCCCTCAGAAAAAGGAAATAATAGGATAAAAATATGTAATTAAAGATATTTCTGTTTATAGAATATATTTTTATCTGACTATCTGCTATTATAGGTTTGGCATAAAACAACATTGCTGTTTTTCACAGCTCACCGAATCCGGATGCTAACTGAACATTTAAAAGCACAATATTCAACGTTCAGCTATAGTGAAAGGTGAATTATTTGAGGGTAATAATTATGTTAGCAAGTCAAAATATTGCTTCAAATTTTGTCTTGCTACAAGCCTCATGTGTCACCTTAGGCAAGATATCCAATACCATCATGTTTCCCTTTCCCCATACAATACTTAAATAAAGATCTTGACATAGGATATTTATTTGGGAGGCTTTGTTCAATCTGAAAAGCACTTTGATATCCTTAG
Organism: Anarhynchus alexandrinus; assembly: GCA_008711295.1. Classification (NCBI taxonomy): domain Eukaryota; kingdom Metazoa; phylum Chordata; class Aves; order Charadriiformes; family Charadriidae; genus Anarhynchus; species Anarhynchus alexandrinus. The sequence continues at coordinate 1,634,786 of VUYV01000058.1, read as the reverse complement.
ATAAAAAGTATGAATTGCATATAACCAGTTTTCTCTGTAATAATAATAGCTCCTGTGACAACCACTACAAAAGACTAAGAATGTCATATGAATGGAATTTTAGAAGTTCAAAAAATTTCATGAACCAGATCTTTGCTTTTATATTTCAGAAGTCATAATTCACTGTTCCCAAGTAATTTTACCAGCTACCTATGGCATATGTCTCTGTTGAAGCTGCATTACTAGCACTGTCTTGCTTCCACTTCTCACTTCATGAGATTCTCTTCATACCCTATTATTTTATGTTAGCCATGTCGTTTGCTTATTCAGTCTACTTCAGGGCTCTACATTGCATTTAGGAGTTTTTCAGCAAATGTAAAAAAGGATTCTAGCAGAGAAAAGTGTGGTGGTGTCTTACATAGTATCGTTATAGTTTGGAGATGAATAGGAATCAACACTACAAAAGTTCCTGTATGTCGATAAGAGGAGGATATACTGATGTAAGCTGCCTAAAGCAAACTATTGTAACTAAATTCTGAATCAAATTCTTCAGCTCTTAGGACGGTGGTCACCAAATACGGGGTTTGTAGTTTATCCACCAGTACCAGGAACAGTTGACCTTCTATTGCTGTTAATGCTTGGGGGATGTTTTTATCTGATTGGCAAGAGGCCTATACACTGCACCAAGCTGCAAATACATCATAGCGTTGAGCGGGTTTGCTCCAGCTGCAGCATCAGCTGCAGAAGGGTAGATGGAGCTGCGCAGCCAGACCTGCTCCTGCCTCTCCTTGTGGGAGGCCCAGCAGCACCAGCCCTGGCAGCTCCAGCCTGACCTACTCCATTGGGGGGACATCCAACTCAACTCGTGTGTGAACACCAGCATGTGGGGTTCGTGCTATGCAGCTGCTTATTACTGTGATTGAAGGTGGTAAACTACTGTCTGCAAGGGTACAGGAAACCCACGTATTTCAGCACATGTATGACTTGCACTTCTGTAAAGAAACTCCTGGTATCGCAAAAGTAAAGAGTCTGTGTCCTAAAGGCTGGGTTTCAGCAACAAGGAATATATCTGATTTGTCCCTTTTGTACATGCTAATAAATCAGTTATCCCCATCTACAGTGAGTATATGATATCTTTATTTATAGTTAAGTCAGTGATAACAATTGGCACATAATAGTAACTTGAGGAAATACAGAGGCCCTCTGTACCTCACTTTATAGAGTGACACAGTGTTAATCTCTTGGAGTAATTCTCAGTGCTATACCAGCAGCTTGATCACAGTACCATCTCTGTTCTTACAAAGCACATTTAAAAAATCCCAAAACGCTCAGCCACACTAGCATGGCACCTCCACAGACTGTTGAGGAGGTTTGAGTTTTTTAATTATTAATTTGTAGTTACTGTTATGAAATAACATGGGGTAGGGCAATTCTTTACTGGGACAGACACATTAACCTACCAATGTAAAGAGTGTAAGCTGAAACTTCGGATTTGGGTCCTACAAAAACTGACTCCCACGTCTTCCCAGCCAGCTATGCAAATCAGATATCATCACGCACACATGGATGGTTAGACACTTACGTCATGACACGTGTACAAGTGCCTGTTTTACAACCACACTCCCAAGTATTTGCATTAATATTTTAGGCACAGTCTATCAGTCTTCTCCCTTGAGTTTATAATTCTGAGAGCTGATTTTAAATTAAGTGGTTTAAAAGACAGCATGATTTTTAGAATTATTGTTCTCCCAAGAGGCATAGTCACAGCACACTGTGCTAAGTTCTGTAAAAACTGGTTCCAGGAAAAAAGTTGTGCCCCAAAGCACCTACAACCTATCTATAGAGTAAAAGAAAGAAAGGGAATATGTGTGAAGTATCAGAAACAATAAGATAACACGAACTTTTGAGTTTTATATCTTTGAGAACCAAGCTATTTTGGGCCAAATATGGTGGTTTTTCATAACATACTTGATCATCAATGATAGTACAAATCTTTTGATTTTTTTTTTTAAAGAAAAAAACAACAGCTTTCTTACGAGCATTTGTCACAGAAAACAAGAAATTTTGCGATTTTGCAAAAGGGGATGAGAGATGAAAGAAAAAGCCTTGTGAAAATATTTTAAAATTTCTTGAAAGGCTTTTCCAGTAATGAAAAGCAGTATTGTCCCTCTAGGTCTGAAACGATGACATTTCCATAATTCAACTGTGTTGAATGTTACATGTATTAATCTTATTGTTTTCTGTTACTGGTTATGGCAGGACAGTTGTGTGCAAAGCATTTTTTACCATATTTTAATGCAGGTGAGGAAAGACTTTCAAGGGCAAATACCAAGGTTATGTCCCCAGCTCTCAATTATTTCAAGTAAGAGTTAGTCACATAACAGCCAGTGTCGCTTTGGAGAAACTCTTCCCTGTATTTTTTTAATGCATTTTGTTATTTTCAGTCCCTTCATTTACAGTACACGAGCCATGAGCTGCCTGTCTGTGAGAATATTAAGAGCAGTCACTGTCAGACTAGCATAGCCATGCAAAAGTGAGCTTACCAAGGGAAAAAGACAAATATGAAATTGAGCTGGGATTATAAATAACCTGGATCCACCAGAGCTGCAAGCAGCGGGAGGCATCTGCTCTTCATACTGACGAAGCAAGAGTTGAGTGACTCCAAGATCCAGCCTAACCACTAGCCTGAAACATTGGCAATAGACTCAGCAGACATTTCTTCTTTGGAGTCTCTCTGAGCAGGACTCTGACTACTGATTTGTACTTCACTGCACTCTCAGGATACCCTCCAAGGATTATTTGGCTCATGTTTCTTCTCTCTTACCCAGTGCTGTACTCTGCAGCTGGCCGTCAAAGACACAGCTTGACAGAGAGAAGTATGAGTCAGACTGCAAACAAGCACACAGAATTTACGTGCGCTGTCCTGACATCCTGCTCCTTATACACACGTGTGAGGCCTTTGCCTGTTATTCAGCACCATAAGTTAGTGGTCAAAGGAAGAAATAGCCCTTGTATGAACAGGACAAGAAATTTCTCCAAGATTTCCCTACTCATCCAGACCGAACACACATCTGAGATTAAAAAGGGATATGGACACAGGAATCATCGCGATGGATCAGCGCAGTGGCCTACTTAACGTAGTATCCACTCACTGACAGGTGGCACAGAGAACCTAGACATTCCCTTTAGAACAATGCAGCTGAGAAAGGGAAACACATACAATTTTTTCTACATAATGTTTTGCTATTCAGTCAGGCTTTATTGAAGGCCATTATCAGATTCTTTGGTTTGTAGCAAAGGTTGGTGGATACCTCTGTAACTGAAAGGCCGGGTTTCCATGCCCACTTCCCCCTTGTTATTTTTGCTGGTTTTCACCAAGCTGAACTAGGATTCTTCATACTGATGCCTAAAAGTGGATTTGGAAACCTGGCGTCAGCTGCATGATTCATTAGAAAGTTGTTGCCTAGCAGGCACGCAGAAAAATGTCATTTAGCTGCATGCTACATCTCAGCTCCCAGCAGCTACTAGATTCTGATTTACCCATTTTGCCTTTTTGTGTCTTTATTTCAGCTCAGACTTGAATCTTGCAGCTGCTTTCTCCAGAAAAGCCTGAAATAGAAGCCAGTGTTGTCACGGCTAAAAATTACTTCAATTCCCACCTCTAATGATATAGTATATTAACCTCTGACTTTAGCAGCTGTGAAGACCTCAGCTGTTTAAATAAGATCACAACTGAAATATGGAAAAAAAATGCAAGAGGTTAATAAGCAAAAATATTCCAGCTTTAAGGTCTGGTAATTTGCCAGCTGCCAGGACAAGTGGCGCACTGGGGGATGCAATGCTTTGCTAGAGGATGCTGCTGCTGTGTGAGGGCAGCTGAGAAGACAGGACGTGGAAATTGGACAGGGACAACTCCACAAAGGCACTTGGGTGAGCCTTTCTTTGTCTGGGCCAAAATACGTCTTCTGAAAACAGATTGCTGTGCCCAGAAAACAGGTACCTAACGCTGTACTTCTTCACAGATTTCAGAGAGACTAAGATGGAAGAAAACAGCTTCTGGTGTGACTAAGAAAGTTGTGAAGGGCTCAGGGGAAGCTCCCTGCACGATGAGTGACTGAAGTGGAGCAGCAGAGCTGCTGGTGGAGGGGCAACAAAGGAAAAAGCATACCAACTAAATCTTACCACAGCCTCAAACTTTTACTGAAACGCATCGCATTCTCTTTAATTGTGGTCAAAGCAGGTCAGTAGGCCTCAGATGAGCCAGGACTCTGACACAATGCAATAATCTCTCATTATTATGAACGGTAGTATTCACCCAGCATAATCGTCCAGACTATTCAATTGCTTTCATAAGTCAATGAAGATCCAAAACATATTTATGTGGTGTTATTATATAATCTGTATCGAGAGAAATTAAATCAAAGGGAAGAGAGGCTGTGTCACACAACAATCCCAAAATAAATGTTTGGATTTAAATTTAAGATTACTGATTGCCTGTCTTCTGCTCTAAATGCTAGACCGCACTCTTGAAAAGAGACCATTTGAAAGTATAATTTTGTTAGTTCTAAAGTACCTCTGAAAAATTAGGAAACACATAACTCAACTGATCAACTAGCATGTAGTAACAAGACGGTGCATCTACTGAGCTGATCTAATGCATTAGTACGAGCAGGAAGGGGGTATCAGAACATCCATCTAATACACGAATGCTGTCTCTGGCTGCCAATGTGCAGCCAGATCTAGCAATAGTGAGCATTTTATAAGCTTATGCACAATTTTCTATTACTGTAAGGTAAGACTAGAAAGGGACCAGGCCATGATATTGCATTGAATCACTTAAGGCATAATCACAGCTGTGTATAATTATTGTCCCACGTAAGTAGCAGTTACTGACATCCAGTAACACTGAATTTAACAGAGGTAGTCAAATCTGCAGATGACTTTACTTTTCCAAAACACTAATGATTAGGATCAGTCTCATAAAAGCAGTGTAATTTCAACCTCACTTTTCTCCAGACCTGCTGCTAGAGATAGGGTGCTAATTTGGATGAAACAAACACATATTGAGGTTCAATCCAGCACATAAAAATGCCAAGTGAGGTTTCAATTCAGCAAACTCCTAAAGCCTCACTTTCAGCACACAGGTAATCCCTGCCGAATCCAGTGGCACCACACAGGTGCTCAAAGTTGAGCAAGTTTAAGTAACTTTTCAGAACTGGGGTTTTATGTTATATGTGGTAATTAAGTTATTGCTAAAAAAAAAAAGGACAAAAAAAAAGAATCTTTGTGGTGTTGTGCTTTATTTATGGATTTATAAGCATGGGCCACATGATCTGCAAAACTGGGGAAAACACCAGCCCTGGATTAGTTTAATGGGCTCGGTTGCCTAGTCATGCAACAGAAACAGCATAGCCAAAGGAATGTTAATGTCTCTGACCTAACTATTCTCATTGTTGCAACATCAGCAAGGTGCTACTGAAATAATCCCAAAGGTATTTTCAAAGGAGTGGGGTGATGCTGTTTCAAAATCTCCTTAACGATGTCCCTGCCTTTAGCCATACATATGGAGAAACTTCAGTGCTAACTTCTGGAGCCACACCTCTGTATCAAATACCAGAGTACTTATACTTTTGTATAATAATAATAATTAAAATATGAAAATGGCTTTTCAATAGCAAGACTTGCAGTACAAGCCTCACAATCTTCTTTTACTTCCTATTAATGGTATGTGTGTGATCTTAAAGGAGTCTTGGACCAAAATTAAAATATGTCTTGGTGAGATATTCTCACTTGGTTTCTGCACGAATGTGTGCTCTGTCTGCAGTATGTGAACAAAACCTTAAACCATTTTGAAAATGCTGAAATGTGTACTGGGACAGCGATTTGTCAGGTAAATCCCTCAGTTTGCTTCTGTGCTGGGGATCCAACACATCCTAGGCTTCAATTAAAAGGAAAGAGAGGGTCTTTTTTCTGAGTCACCGGTCGATCTTAAACTGGCACAGAATTCCTTAATGTCAGCTGAAGTAATTGTAACTTCTATATCAGTCTACTAAAATGGCTACAAATGGTCTATTCCGTATCAGAGTATAACGGGCTCAGAAATGATGAACAGATACTAAAAGCACACAGTGGACAAGAAACACTGCAGTGAGACTGGGCCTATAAACAAACTGCTGGATTACAGGACAGATTTTTAAAATATTATTTCTTATAGGAATTGACAAATTCTATAAAGGTGTCCAAATGGGACATCAAGGTAAACTTGACATCTATCAGGGACTGGAGGCTGCAAAGCTGTGAGCCTTTAAAAGACACTTCCATTGCCTGAGTACTGGGATGCAGTGAATGATTTTTGTATGCTGCAAATTCAAAAGCCGAAAGATAATTCTTTGTCTTCATCATTCAACAACTTTTGGCTCTATATATGCAACAGTGGGTATAACACTCACTACAATAGAGATACTACTTATGAAAAATGCAGGGTTTTTTCCTGACACTCAGCATAGTTTATTATAGCAGCTGAGATGATCATCCACAAAGCTGTCAACCTCATTTGCATGAAATTCTCCTTGAATTTTCTTTTTAAGAATGCTTTAATTTAGTTGGCAATTACAATTAAAATGTCATCTGAAGTTGTAGTCTGAAGATATTGTAGCAAGTCTGTAAGAGATGGGAGGAATTTAAAGGAGAAACAAATGAGAGAAAGCATTTCTTGGTTGTCGTAGCTCAAAAGGAGAGCTTGTAGTTTTTTTAGCTAACCAGTAATTGCTTAAGAACAGGACCTACACAAAGAACAATAAGGTTTTTCTAGGTTAAAGCATCAAATGAAGGCTTAAGTGAGCAATTTTAGACAGTCTGTTCATTCCTCAGCTTTTCGTGCTTTTTGTCCTAATTCTGTGCAGATTTTCTCTGAATTTGCACTGCTTGTTAAGAAAATAGAGAAAGGATTCTTTAAATTGTATTGCACGGATCTTTACCTAAGGAATTACAATTATTCTGATCTGCAAAAATGAAATTAATTAAATTAATTATAGCGCTGGAAGTGCATGTTTTAGTGTGTGTGGAAATGCTGGAAATGTGGAAATTTGGCCACTGCATCCATCAGCCAAATACACATGCAGGTAATATTAAATATTTAACTGAGGTGTACATGTCCATTATAGATTTCACATAATTCTCTGTGAGGATGTTTAAACAAAGGAATGGCTATTCTGACGCAATACAAGCTGACCAAAGCCAGGAAAATCAAAGTCTAAGAATCAGTCTGTAAACATCAGGACAACATCCGAGACAAGGAAAGTCTCTCCATCTGAATTTCCAACTTGTGTTAGTTTGTGAATTTGCATGTCACAATTACCTTCCTTTTCTAAGAGCAGTCTTTCACGGCACATATATAAAATAGACTATTATATAAAAAAAAAAAATAATATAGATACATACATATGTACAGAATTAAAAAAAACATTATTTTTTGACAGCAGTCTGCCTTTATCTCTCTTTCCTTTGTCATATGCCAGGCCCTGCTGGCATGGTTCTCTTGACTCTGAAATTATAAACCTGCCTAATTGTCTAGATGGGTTGAATTAAGGCTTAACTGTATCAAGTCTGAGCATTTCTTTTAAAGAATCCAAATAACCCAGCACCTGTGGTGTGCATAGAGAATGTTATTACCTTCTCAGCAGAGTCAGCCTCTTTAGAATAATGGGGCAGAAGTAGACAACAGGAGACTTACAGGTCTGCATTTTTCCAAATGAAGGTTTACTGCTCTACTGGTGACTTGGAGAAAGAGACTGGCTGAGGAGTAGAGAAGATAACAGGAGAAGAAAGGACAAACCTACATAATATAAATGTTTTCTCCTCTTAAAGCTGTTTTTGTGCAAATATTTTAAGGGGAAATCATTGTGAGAGTAGCAAGACTTAATTCAGTAGTTTTGGAACCCTTACCTGAATGCAAATTATGGTCATCTGCTGACTAATTGTTTTCATTTCTGATTATGTTGCAGAAAATTCATGGTTAATGGCTCTAATTGATAACAGGAGAAAAATAATTTCCTGACTCTGGCGGTATGTTTATTATTTACATACCTGAACAGAGAGGAAGGTGTGTTTCTTGTATGTGCACGCAAAGCAGCTATGGCCTGACAGTGCCTGGGAACCAGCAAACATTAAGCTCCATATGTAGTGAAACTGAGTGGCTTTTCCAGGATGTGATACCCCAACGGATGTTTATAAGTAGAACAATGAATTCATCTAAGAGATATGTTTTGTATTTTCCACCTAATTGTTCTCAGGCAGCTATTTTTGCAATTAGTAGCTTGCAGATTTACAAAAAAAAAACCCAACTGTTTAGAAAATTTTTCAGATGGCTTTTGGTCTTTGAGGTCATACTAATATAACCAAACTGCTCTAATTCTGCTGCCACACTTTCTTATTTACATGCATTACTTTTTCTTAGTGAATGAAGTTACAGATCGTGGGAGAAATGCTGTACCAAGGACTTGGCTGAGTGAGGCACAGCCTAGGAAGGTACCGTGCAAATTACTCAACATTACTCAAACAATGCAGCTAATTCCTATTCTACCACACCTTTGTTATTCCAATCGCAATTGTCTCTTGAACAGAGGCTTCAAATTGCACTGTATTTTGCAATCAATTGCATGCCCAACAGACAAAGATGAGATCAGACTCCGGACGTTTGTCCCAGGTGTTATTTGGTTTTCAGTCTCCAGGGATGCCCTCACCTTCTGTGTTAGTCAGCCACTCAGTGTAGCTGTTTCACTGGTCAGAAGATGGAGCAGGAAAGACAGCAGTCTCTTTAGGCTTTTTAGACCTTTCTGTCAGGATGAATGGTTTAGCTGTGTAATGGGATTCACAACCATTCTCTCTTGGACCACGATTTCTAAATTTAGCTTATTTGGGTACCACCATCAGTCTTCTTGTCCTGACCTATAATACTGACTACAACCAGTGGAAATGTCCTGGAGGATGGGGACATGTACATGGAGGGATTTTGCTTTATATTTAGAGTATGGATAGATAAACATACAGAATTCACTAAATGTCACTAAAACCAAGACTGACTCAGGTGAATCCAATTGTTTTGTCTCTTGCAAAAATTACAAGCAACTAAAAATCGTTCTTCTGATTCTCCTGTCTCATGCACATATGAAAGCCTTGCTCTTCTGTACATCCTCCAAGTGAGGAAGGATGGAACTGTATAGAATAGAAATCCCTTCTCAGTCTCAGTGATCAAAAAATGTTTCCTATTGCATTACAAGAAAATTTTACTATATTCCTCCTTCCTAAAGACCCCAGAACCCCTGAGGCTGAGTAATACTGGCTGGTCCTATCTGTGTCTTTCATCATGTACACTGTGCCAGGCAGTCATGGGTACCAGACCCTTATTTAGCTTCCAGTTGCTATCCATAGTTATAAAGAGATGAATAGACAGAAACTAAAGAGAAAGCATTGTCCAGTCACCACTTTTTGTCATGACTTCCAAGGGTGACATATTTTTTTGGACAGATTAATATTTTGTTATATTTTCCTGGCATTTATTTAACCATAAAATTAGTAACAGTAACTATTTCAAAAAACATCAAGAAATATTTTAACTGCTCAAATAATGTCACTTCTACTCTTCCCTTCCACAAAAATAGTTACATTATAATGTGATATCACCTGTGTCATTCCACCAGCATGGTAGCAAAATGCGCTTCCACTTCTGCCCATCCTGCAGGTCATGGTGCTTCAGTTGCCAACATTGTACTACATATAAGATTTCCAATTTGTACTGATGTATACAGGCATCAGAATATGTCAGATAAGAGGTTACTACACCTTAAGTGCTTTGATATATAGACTGTCAGCACTCTTGCAAACAGTGCAGAAAAGGTATCATACCCATGTGCCCGTGGAATACGAGATCCCCACTGCAAGTAACAGGCCATAAGCTTTGTGCTGAATTTGTAAAGCCTCAGGAGTAAGGCTTGTCAGGCTTGCTCAGTCCGAACTTTTCTTGACCTGCCTGCAGCTTTGTTTTACTTGCTTTAGCTGTCACAGTAATTTCTCTAATTGACCAGGTGTCTATGGTTAATTTGTCTTCCTCTTGTTATCTTTGTGTGGTTCAACTGCAGTTTTATATAGCTAGCAGTAACAAACTTATTCTGTGCAGAACGTGATGTTTATAACTCCAACAAAATGATGTACTGTAAAGAAACTCAAGTCCAGTACAATAGCAGAGGCCTTGAGAAGCAGAGACGCTGGACGCAGCATGGAGCAGTACAGGCATAGGATGATAAGAGATGGGGCACAAGATTGAAATTGGAGACCCCTTGGCTACAAATAGCTCTCCCACAGTCAGTTAAAGAAATTCAGACTTGGAGCTAGACTAAAATAGTTTAAGAGTAACAAAGAAAACCAAGAATTAATATCTAACATACATAAAAGCCACAATATACAGTATAATTGGATGTAATTCAGAGCTGGAGAACAATGAAGAATGACAAGATGTAAAAGCGTGTTAGCAAACACATAAAAATGACCTCGGGTATATCCTGAAGTAAGGAGAAGAAAGCAGCAACATGAACATCATAATCCATTTGGCAAAAGACTCAGATAACTCACTGTAACATCACTACCACCACAACCAGAATGAAACTACCTACCTCAGGATCAGAAGAGCAGTGGAAGGGTGAACATACCACCAGGAGAAGGAGCAGAAACTCAGAAGTGTGTCCATAACAATTTCAACTATATTATTGAGAAATTTTCTATATAGAACTATTCTAACTTTATTATTATTCTCTTTTTTTTTAACGTAACAATTCAACATGGACTAGTAATGATTAGATTCTTAAGATTTCAGTAATACTAACAATAATTTCTTGACTGTATATGCATATATGTAGGGTGTACTTCCTTTTTGCCCATAAACAAGATTCTGAGTGTTACTGTATGACTGGTAAAAGTGGGATTGCTGCTGCACCCAGTGTTGCAATGCTGCTGTTCCTGAGATGTTTATCTGGGGGTAGGTATGTGTTCATCTCCTACTTGGAATGCACCAGTTTGTGACCAACACATGGAGGAAATCTAATAGGCACGAAATACAAATGAGATCATTACATGTTCAAAAAACCATGTCAGCTACCAATACTGTATGGAAAAAGAGAAAGGAGAAGAGAAGAAAACACCGTGTATTCCTATAGCCAAGTTCTGGGCCTGAGGCCGATGGTCCCTGTCCTACAGCAGCACTGGTGAGTGCTGCCACCTTCCCTGGCAGGGGCTCCCTGTGTGTGATGGGGAGAGGAACAACATGATTGATTGCTGGGTTAGCTCCAGCTGAATGCAAGCAGCGGGAACAGGAACTCTTCCATCTCTCAGGCTGGAGGGATGGGTCAGTGTTGGCTGGCTCACAGGGGTCCCTCACCTTGGGCTGGGAGTTGTCACACCTGGCTACAAACTGATGGCACCCTGGCGCATTTCTCATAGAGCACCGGAACATGCAGCTTGACTCAAGGAAGATGATTTGCCATTCAAAGGTGGAAAACCTCCATTTGCCTAGGAAAAGTGGGGCTGGAACTGTTATGGAGAGTCAGGGTGGAGTTTAGAGGATTTCCCTCTGGAGACACTTCCATTCAAGACACAAGGGGAACTCCTGTTCGTCTCCCTCTCCTGCTGGAGAGTAAAGCTGCTAGATAAATTGCTTACTTCTAAAACAAACAAACAAACAAAAAAAAGAAAAGGCCAGAGACTGCTTCTATTCCTTAAGTCCCAGATACAACAGCAAAACATCACTTTCATGCAGCTAACCCCCCCCCCCGCCAAATCCCCTCTTTGTAGGGTAGCTCATCCAAACTGCATATTGGGAATGGGTCCCGGTCCATTCTGAATACCAGACTAGGCTTCACCTGCAAATGTGCTAGCTGACCCGAATAAAAAACATGCCAGGGACCATGGTCACAGTACAGATGATTACATGTCTGTGTCAGGCCTATGGCATGACTACATTTCATTTGCAGAGGTACAGAGGTACAGGGGAAAACATTGAGACAAATTTTGCACTGGTTTACACAACAAGCAAATTCACTGGGCAAATTTTTTCTCTTTCCCTGTAATTTAGTCGAGCCAAGCTAATCTCCTGCTGACTTCTGAGCTTCTCTGGCTATGCTAGATGTGCAATAAAAAGGGAAACTGCCTCAAAATTTACAGCATACTTTTCTTCAAGTCTGAACTCCCTACTGTGTCATAAGAAAGGCTGGGCTGCACTCCAGCGCGTGAGGAGCAGGGGATAGCCATCGCTGGTCAGAGTTACCGGTACTCAGCTTTCAAAGGGGAGGGGTAGAAAAGCCTCATATAAAAATTGTTTCTCACTTAGATACAACTGTGACCTAAAATTACTTGTGGCCTTTTCTGGGTTTTAGCTCAACTGATAGACATGTTTCTGATACTTAGACAGTTCATGCAGATTAATGAAATAACTCACTCACGCGGTGTAAGATTCAAATTTATATTTGGTTTTAACTCCTGACCTCAATAGTGATATGTTCAGAAACGTATTTTTAAAGTAGTTGTGTTTGAATACATTCCCTGTGATGTTTATGAATGTAAACACAAACATAGGACACACCTTATAAAAACTTCTTTGCTGACACTGGGACTTCAAAAAAGTATTTCTACGATCTGAGCTGAAAACCTCCAGTTCTGCAACTTGGGGCTGTAGAGAGCCTGCATCCTCTGTGAGTCCACATCCAGAGGGAAAAGCGTAATGCATGTCTTAGCTTACATCAGTGGGATTCACCTGTCCAACTCTTTAACGTACCTTTTTAATTTGGTACCTCCAGAGCACAGGACCATGAACACAGGACCTCATCCGTCGTGGTACAAGGGCAGCGTGTTGCAGATCTCTTGCAGAGAGAGGAGTGAGCTTTCACCCCTTTGCCCACCACTGCAGAGGTTGGCAAGCTGTGCCCTACCTTCTCCTGTCACACATCAGGGAGAGGAGAAAGGCAGAGGAAAGCTGTCCTGGAGTGCTGTCCTGCACGGCACTGGGCAGTATGGACCCAGCTAGCACAATGATGTTATCTTCTAATAATTTCAATCATCTTGTTGATATCGCATGTATTTATAAGCATGACACTACTGCCTCTAGTCACATCATCACTGTTTCATCCCCTTTGTATTCAGTGCTGAATGGCACAGCTTTAGGCCCTCTTGTTGGCAGCTGTTAAACTGTATTAGAGGCAGTTAACAAATATCTGAATATCTGCCTGATGTGATGCCGCCCCTAATAGAATCATAGAATCATCATGTTATTCTGCCCTGTAAGCAGTGAGTGCAATTTGCAGAAGGACATTAGGTGGCCCTGACAATGGAAGAGAAGCCCACAAGTCCCACCTGTGTATGGGGGCCACTTCTGGGTCTGAGATTTACTCCGTGATTGTCTGAAGTCTAGCTACTGTCTAACCAAAGACACAGAGAAGCTGATCTGTAGCCATCTTCCATGGATTTCTTGTATATGGGAATCATCTAGTGATTTGGATCTGTTAGCCACGGCAGGACCTCTAAAGACCTTTTAGAGACCCCCATAGAGAGTGGCCTTGAGCAGGTAAGATGGAGCATCTAGAAGATCTTCTGGAGCTGGAAGAAAGGGAAGAATATCTTGGGGCTTTGGGCGGACAGCTTAATTTTTTCTACTAAGAACACTGATGTGTGTCAAAGCTTTCAATACTATAATAGTCTATGGGAATAGATTATGGGAACATAAAAGTGGCTCAGACTCAGCTTTTGCAACCCTTTTCTCAACAAGCTGGACAAGCAGTTCCAGAGACCATCTACATGCTCAAAACTGGACAAAATGCAAAAAGGAAACAACTAGCAAGCATGGTGAAAAGTAAGCAAGTTTCTTACCCCTTCTTCAGAAAATAAAGTTCTAAAGCAATATTTTTACCGAAAGTATGAAAATATATTTTAAATTAAATTATTTTAAAATCAGAGTATATCTTCAAAGGATATAAAGCTTGCATTTACTTAAAGCAGTGAAACTAAGAGTGTTATCATTACATATATATAACACTCTACAGTAAATCCTTTATCACTTCTGACTCAGAGGTACAGGGAACAGTCTCACTCCTTCTATCCATAAATTCCTTCTGATGAGATGCCACTTATCTCCAATAGCAGGATGTTTTTAATTACAAGGGGAAAAGATACATTTAAATGATACCTCGTGTCTGTTATCTTTATTACTGTAAAAGGCAAATACAAATGTTTCTACTATTTTCAGTTCAGCTCACTTTCTTAGGAACCAGATATGTAAACCTTAAAAATAAGTGTTTATGGGAAGCTGTCTTGGCTACATCAGTTTTCACTGAGCTCATATCATAATTTACTTTTCTTTTGTGGCTCAAAGAAATGTAATCTAACTTGGATAATATGTTCTTATCTAAAGCAAACATTCCTTACAAACAGTGGAATATGTGTATGAACTGCCTTACTCACCAACCTTCAAAGATGGATGCCAGGTGTCAGATAATAAAGCAAAAGCAAAGAAATTGTAGCAAATTTCTATAAGCATCTGACATATTTAATGCTGTCAATTTTTCACACCCACTCCAATGATACTTTCTCCAAAATACCCACAAGAAAACAAATCATGCCTTTAAAAAAAAGAAATAAAAAGTGAAGGCTTATATTTTATTTCCTTTTGTGTGGAAAGGATTCTGCACTTTTTCTGCACCAGTGCTAGAAAAAAAACACCATTCTGAAATGGGAACACAATATCTGTTTTCCTTCATTATTATCACTGGAATAATACTTCAAGGCACACAGGGGAACACGTGCAAACAGACTACTGAGCCCTGTGTATTTAATCTGCTGGAGTTCAGGGAAAGAGAAGAAAATTATTTCCTTATAATCCCCCATACCAGCAGTATCACCACACACCTCGGGAGGCACATAGATCCCGTGTGAAATTCTGTCAGCATCTTTCCTCTAGCCTGGGCCCAGGATGCACTCCCAAGGGTTACTAATGTTTAACAAATTGAACTGGGAGTTTAGCAAAATGGGGGAAGATTTCTGTGTTTTCACATCCAACTGCATGCAGATAGTGGTTTCCTGAGAATTTATACAGACAGGAAAATAACCGTCTGCTTCTTCTGCCCTTCATTTTCTTTCTTTCCCAACACCAAGCTTCAGTCCTTAAATAACACCATGATGTGAGGAACACTTCAGTGAACAGAAGAATGACCAACTACTTTTAGTTACAAACTGAACTATTGGATTCATGTTTGTCTTTCTCTTCCAAAAAGTATACACAATACATTAATTCTGATCAAATATGAGGATTAATTAAAAACATTGGGGAGAAGACCAGACAGGCTAGTTTATTCCATTTAAACTGGATTTTAGCTCATCTTTATATTTAATTCTGACTTTTTAAATGGTTAGGCCTGCAATCATGATTCCAGCGAATAAATCTGACTTTAATTAATCTGGACTACTCCAAGTGAAAAACACTATAACCATTTGTAAGTGCCTGCTGATTTAGCTGTTTGGGTTGGACTATCAAAAGAATCCAAGAGCTGTTTGTCCAGTTTCAGAAAGATTGAAGTCTCCACTCCCTTGTGCTTCTTGGAAATCCTAGTCTTCATTAATTTAGTAAGGATAATGTCAAGGGTTTTTTTCTTAAAGAATCTTTGAAAGAATTGACACACATCAGACTATTCCAAAATTCTCCCAAAAGGAGAAACAGTTTTCATATGCTGTGAGTATATGGTCAGCTCACCAAGGGAGATGGTGCACATTATACTTTTTTTGTGCCTTTAATTTAAAGTACACTGAACTAAGCTTCTGAGAAATGGTGTACTGTTCTGCAAGCATAATAAATTGAGTTAATCTCAGTGTAATACTGTTCTTTCATATCAACTTTGGTTTGTATTTGTGAAAATATATTTCCTCATTTTACTTTGAATGGAGTTCATCTTTTATCCGTTAAGCTATTTATTCTCATACTGAAGATACAAAATGACTTATTAGTTATAGAAACATTGCTGGCTGTGTTCTTTGCCTATTTAAGGATCATAACTCTGAATATCTGTAATGTGCAGGGAAACTATTTCCAAAGCATAGCAGTGCATTTGTTTGTTCAGATGGTTTTCTTTCCTTTTTCTCTATTTAATTTTGACACAACAAAGCACAAAAAAGTTATGAGCTGAGAGGTGTATGAGGGCAGTTCAGTTACAGCATTATATAGGAACAATAAAAGAATGAGGAGGATAAGGATCAGGGCAAAGTCCTTCACAGGAAAAACAAAGGACTAAGACCATCTTTTGAACTTCAGTGACAGACAGGTTTATCACTATGATCAAAGGCCAGATCCAAAACGGGATTTAGACACCTTAAACAACCAGACTGTAGATGTTTCAGTCAAAAAATGAGATTCAACTGCTGCTGATTTTCCTGACTTCAGCAACCACCTAGAGCTTTCTAGGTACTTCAGTCTTCATTTACAGCAATCCAGAAAGGCCTGTTAATTTTGCTTCTCCAGTGGTGTAATCCAGCAGGCGTGCTTGATCCTCTGGGTGGGATTTATGTCACCTAGCCACAGGCTTTATAATTTAGTTGTCTGTGGCTGAGATATTCACCCTCAGCTCCATTTGTGGCTAGGGAAACACTTGCAGGATGTAGTTCATCAGCCTTATTTTCTGCCTTAGAGACCACAAAACCCTGTAAATTCCCGATTCTCTCCATTGACTGTGAAGAGATCTTAGACAATTAGGTCAGACTTTGATATCTACTGTCCATATTAAGCCAGATGAATTCTAGCTTTTCAGATTCTTTGTAAAAGATAGCATTAGCTGCTTTCTTTATAAAAAGCACCAGAATACCAGGATGAGGTAGAGGAGCTTACGGTTTTTAAAGAACAGGGTAGGCATTAATTCACTCATCCAGGAAATCATTCCTTGACCTGAAGGGATTCAGATCCATCTCTTCCACTGATCAAGATAAGGACCCTTTACAATACAGACAGACATATATAGAAGTGGGAGAGAGGTTTACATACCACACCATTTGCTGAAACAGGGCCAGAAAGGGATATAGTACCTTTTCATTTCCAAGGTTCACTTTAACGTTAAATGTATAAGAAGCAAAGGAAGTCAAGACTAAAATCCAGGACTACCACTCTTAAATGAGTCCACCAATGACTATGCTGCTCTTTGATGCTCCTTTAACTCTCCTGCCTTGGCTCCATGAACTTTGCATTTTGTTCTTCAAAATGCCTAGGTCTGACAATAGAGGTGGACAGTAGGAGACTCGTATGCTGTAACAAGATAAGGGGTATTGTCCCAGGGGCCAACACATGCTGATTTTGTCCCCTAAAGGGAACACCACTGCTATGTCTTCTCACCACACAGAGAAGGAAATCAAGTGCACTGAAGAGGTCTGAGCCAAGTGCCTAAGCTCCACAGGGGTGGTGGAAGGCCAGGGGCATCTCTGTCTTTAGCATCTCCTACTTATCATCTCCTCACTCAGCTTAAATTGCTGAGGTGATTCTTAAATGCCTACCTCTTCTAATAATTTTATCAGGAACCTAAGTGTCTAACTTTGATTTTAGAGCTCCACTCTGGGGATCAAATGGCTACAAGCTGTATGCCACATTGCCTGACTTGCAGGCTTCCACATCTTTCCCTGGATTTGTCTCTATAAGCTTACCAAATGTTCTATCAACAACATGAAATAGCCCATATGACTAGGTAAAATTTAATTTATTCCAAGTCCATAGCCACAAAAGCAGTTAGTAAAGAAGTACAAGGTTGAATACAAACCAGAGAACTCAAAGTCAATTAAAAAAATGATGGAAAATTTTGCAGGTTGAAATATTTTTCCATGTAACTGATAAGAAAGAAAGAAAAAAGGAAAGAAGAACTGGAGTAATAATTACATTCAAAAAATAGTTCTAAAACAAATTCAAAATCATATATTCATTGTCCAAAGAGAGTTGCAATAGTCTGAATTAGGCTGCCTTCTCACCCAGTGAGTTTAGGTTGAATGCAGCACTGAAATCACAGTGCTGAAGGCAGGAGTCCATGTTCTGAAGCACACTATATCACAGCAGCTTTAGTATAAAGTACAATACACACAACAGGAAATGACAGTAAAATTATCAAATGCAAATTCTATTCAATATGCAGAGCAATCTCTCTCATTTATGTTTACCCTTGGCCCTAGTTTACGTGTCACTTCAAAGACTACTCTCCTGTGTTTGAACACCAATAAATGGAGGGTTTGGGGATATTGTTATAAGGACGTTCTTGGTATCTTTTTGAACCACATTCATACTGAATAAAATTCAGAACACTACAGAAAGCAGAAGACCCAATTAACCACCTCAAGATTTACAAGGAGTGTTAGAGATGCACAAGACTCACACTTGCTCTCTGCACAAAGTGTTACTTCTGAAAATTACTGAGGACTTTGGTATAGCCACTTTGAGCCATCCATTACTATCCCCGAACCTGCAGTCTAGCAGCACACCTGGACCACTTTTCTGGAATCTTAACCGTCAGGGAACTCCCATGCAAACAGAGCTCTGGGATTTGCAGCTTTGAGTCTACTTGCAGCTATGCAAAGTGTTCCTTGTGTTTCAGGAAGCTATGAATCCTGTCTCTGAGCTTTCAAATGCAGCTGTGCTGGACCAGTAGACATTGCCATGACTTGCCCAAATTTCTTGTAAAGGGTTATTATTGCTTTTCTATGATCTTGATGTCTACTGGAGATAACTCACATAAAGTTTTGTTCTTGGCAGTGGTTTTCTCCATATTAGGTTGTCAATCTGTACAACTGATTGCCTCCTTTTACCCACACCAGTGGCTGTATCAGCTGAAAGAAGCACCTAAGCCCTGTGTAATAGATACAACTGACACTAAAAGTGGATTGAAGCCCATAATACCAAAAGTCAGCTTGAGCCCCAGAAAAAAATGAGTTTAGAACTGCTGCCAGATTTATAGGCTCGAGATCACACAAGCTCATGTGAAAGCCCATCCTTTCTGTGATGTGTTTGGAGCCTTCCTACGTACCCTACGGGGTAACAGAAAAGGAAGCTCTGAAACAATACGGTTGCTTTATGTAGAAATTACATTAGGGGAATTGCAAAAGGGTAATTGCAGAGACTTGGGACAAAGGTAAGGAAAAGAGTCCAAGGCAATGGATTGATGTTGACCATGGAGCACAGCTGAAAACTGAGAAATTCTCAGGCCATGCAACAAGAAGCAAGGTATGGAAATGAAGCGTGACAAAAAGGAGAGGGGAAAAAGAGGCACAGTGTGTAAGAAAGCATGCAAATGGGAGGAAGAAAAATCTAAAGACAGAAGATGAGAGCATTGCACCAGAAAGCAAGAATAAAGGGAAAGACTGAAAGATATTTAGCTGAAAGGAGTATGGAAATGGACACAAATGGCAAATGAGAATCAGGTGGCATTTTTCTTGATGTTTTTATGCTTTACTATGTTTGTTGACTTAGCTCAGAGGTGGAAGAAAGGAAGGGATATTTCTCTTGTCTTTCTTGCAGGGCTGGAACTGGACAACTTTCCTCTGGAGAACTATTTGTCCATGTTTCTATTCACAGTACTGCAATTACCTTCCCTCTCCCAGGCAGCAATGAACCTATGCAAACACATAAGCATTTTGTTGATGTATCTAGAAATTAAGTGCAGACCACCAGCAAGACAAGAGGACATGTTTTATGCCATGGTTTCTAAATAAACTTGCAAAAGTTAGGTACTGGATTCCTATTTAAATCCATTAGGATCAAAATACTTACCACCATTTTAGGAAATGCTACTCAGAAAACATGAAATACTTGACGTATTGTTAAATGAAAAAGGGAGTAAGAATGGTAGATAAATTATTTATCTTCTCCTACTGTCATTAAAAGAGATATATTTGCAACATGTTATTGAGTTTATTCCTTCAACGACTGCAGCAAACCTGGGTGGACTTAAACCTTAGGGTCACAGCTAAAATCTCAGCAATGTACAGATGCAGCTGTTTGCTGTCAGTTATCAGTAATCCTTTATCTTCCCTTTGAAGCTAATCTATCCATCAGGTTGTACAAAGCTCAACAGGGTTTTTTTTTCTGATTTCAGAAAGGAAACAAAAAACTTTTTTTTCGGTATAAAATTTAACTAGTAGAGGCTTCTTTTCTTTTTCTGCTGATCATACGTCTATGGAGTAGTGAGTTTCAGGGGTTCATGGAAAGAAAAATGACAGCCTTTGCTGATCTCAAACATTAAAAAAAAAAAAAAGCCAAATCACTTCTTCATTTGTGGTGCTCTTCCTAAATCTTTAAAATACTCAATAGAAAACTCTTTGAAAATATTAAATTTTCTTTCCCCAAACATGAAGAGTAAGATAGCCACAACTGGGCTGGCGATAGGTATCCACCTCTTGGGAAAAAAGGTCTCTGACTTGAAGGTGGTGATATGGAATCTGTTCAAACAAACAACAGTCAACAAACACTTCCTCTGAGCTTTGAATGTATTTTATTTCATTTTTTAGTATCTCAAGTAGTTTGCTCTGTTTTTTGCAGGCTTCACTATAACCCAATGCTGGCATGCAGAGAACATGTATACACTATACTCACATTGGTATTTTTCTGGCTTCTAAGTCAGTAGCACAGATTTCCTGAGAAAGCCTGATCCCACATGTTTTTTGGTACAGGGCTTTTTGGCAGTATAGGACATCCCTTTCACTAAATCTCATTACATCCCCTTTCCACATATGAGTTTGTATATTTTGGGGGAAACACAGGATATCTGTTAATGCAAAATTCTATGACTACTTTACCTTTTAAGGACTTTCTTACTACAGCTCATGTTTAAATGATTAGAAATAGTGAATTAGCCACAGAACAATGATACTGAAACCGTAAGTGAGGAAAAGTCAAAGGAAAATGAGTTAATCAAAATACATTT
This sequence comes from Anarhynchus alexandrinus, assembly GCA_008711295.1. NCBI lineage: Eukaryota > Metazoa > Chordata > Aves > Charadriiformes > Charadriidae > Anarhynchus > Anarhynchus alexandrinus. Next base: position 1,613,835 of record VUYV01000058.1, on the reverse strand, counting down.
CTGTATGTCTACTGAGTAATGTCAAATGAGAAAAAGGGACACTTTGTCATTTTCCCTTTCTTAATTTATTTTAAATTTCAGACAGTTTTTTACTACAAAGATGGAAATGGCTTGCTTACTGCTCATTTAGGATTAATTGGCTTTCTGCTCATTGAGTGCAAAAAGAAAATTCTACTTTAGGAATGGCATTTGAATTTCCAGCTGCTTTAGTTTAATTTATGTGAGATACTAATGCAAATATGAATTTAGCTGTGAGGTCACAGCTTCCCATAGGAACCTTCATGACCTTCATGACCAACCTACTGTGTAGAGGCAAAGAGTGTTTAACAGTATTTTTATTCTGTAATGTGTATTACAACTTGAAAAACAAATGAGCTAAATGAAGCCTGTATACATCAACATACACCCTCAGATAAAGCTAAGTTAGACTGGAAAGCTTGACAGAAAACTGTACAAGGTTAAGGTAGTGGATATGTGAACAAAGCTGGCTGTAGTCTGCGTCATTTCAAGATACTGTGGTTTACATCTCTTCCCATATTGCTTCCCAACTCTAGTATTTCTAAAGCAGATCAAAATAAACAGCTGAAATATATTTTTAAATAATATATGGTTTGCACTGTAGGAGAGAAGGCACAATGTTGAAGATACCACTAGAAGTGTGGGAAAACAGAAAATAAAGTCTTTTGTTAGTTTATAAAATAGGGTTCACTATGAGAAGTACTTTTACAACCCATTGTAGTATTTGTAAGAAGCTTGCTCACAGTTCACAAATCATTTAAATGTCATGGACCACATTAATAGTAGGAATCATATGATTTCTCAATGTTTGTAAGTGAGCATTGAAACTGAAAAAAATTGCTTCTGCATACATTTTGTTTGTTCTGGATTTCTCCAGTGTATCTAGTATTCAGCTACAAGCCGATAAAGTTATAAAAAGAATAATAATGAAAGATGGATTTCTTTTTACCTAATTGAAGCCTGATCTCATTAGTAAAGTGAAACTTTCTGAAAATCTTACTCAAGCTGCTACAATTGGCAAAATGGATGCATTCTGGAAGAACATGACCACACACATAAATACGCAGTGCAAGGCCCCACACCAGTGTTTCTCTGACCTACCTAGAAAAAAACTTGCCTGAGACAGTAAATAAGAAGAAAGATCACAAAACTTGAAACTAATAATCACCCCCTTTTCCCTAATTCAAGAGATTTCTTCTGTGTGTTAACAGCATTTCTGGAATTAAATAATCATATCAAGTGATCAGATATGCCGAGCACTAAATTTGGCAGTGCCCATAGTCAGCAGTCGAGGCTATTCAGCCTGAAACCTTGATCTGAACGGTAGCCGTTTGCTTTGCGTTGCAGATGCCGTTGCAGACTCCTGAAGTTCAATGAGTAAAAGCAAATGTTGCAGATGCAGCAGTTGTGCACATTGGCGGCCTTGTGATTAGCCCAAGCTGCTTTCCTCGCCTAAACCTAATTCAGTCACAAAGACGGCTTGCCCTCTTGTTCCTGAGAGGCAAGTGACCTCATTGAAACGTTCACAATCTGCTCCCGCCCTTCAGGGACATACTTGCAAAACAAGACACCCAGTTCAGTCTTGGAAAATCTTTGAGCTCTGTTTTGTGCTCAGGCTGCTTCTACCATGCCTTTTAAAAGGACTATGAACATTGTGTAGCTCAGCTGCTTTCTATATATGTGCCAGCTTAACTTCATCGCCTCTCCACCCCACTCCTCCCCTAAGATGCGAATCCAAACCTTTTCAGTAGATCAGCTAGCATGACAAAAGGAACCAGCTACAACTCTGTCATCCACTACCAAAGTTTTAAGCCATCCATTACCCAGGTACAAAAAGTCCAACCATCAGAGCCCTCATTTTACACATCAATGGACGCTTCTTTGGTCCTGTACCCCTTAGGTCATCAAAGTCATGAATTCAGTGAAATCACCATTCTTTTGCTGCTCAAGAACAGGAATCTGTTTTCTGTGCCATATAGAGGCAACTTCAGTATCTTAGTTGTGGTACTGGATGTACAAGAACAGTGCCTGCTCACAGTGTAAGACATTGCAGGAGCTGCACTAGCCGAACTAACCGACTGAGAGTGCTGTGGAAAGAAAACCTCCTTCAAAACATAAAAAAACCCTTAGTCTGACACAAGAGAAAGAGATATTCCTTTATTCAATAAAGGCCAGTCTTCTCAGAAAGAAGGCTCCGCCTCTCAGGAAAATGCTTTGTTTCTATTACTTGCTTTCCCTATACGGAAGTGTATGAAAAGTTTCCTCTTTCTCACTTGATGTCATTCACAGTAGCAACTGCAACTATTGAAATAGTCATGTGCTAAAAATAACCTCATTGTCCCTCAAGCAGAAGAAAAATGTAAGCAGGTTGTTTTGGTTTGTTTTGTTTTCCTTTGGAGTAATCTGCTAAGTGATACAGATTTATTCCCTCATGACAAAGGTTACTGGAGAAGGTTATTTCACTGCAGGTCCCTGTATTTCTCTGGATTCCTCCTGATTGTCACCGTCCTGGATCTAAACCTTTGCTTTCAACACAGAAATGGCACTGTGAGACATTTGGTGAAAGAGGAAGGTGATGGACAATAATCCATTGCATCAGTTTGCATTTTCTGACAAATTCAGTTCTGCTGAGCACAGCACATCACTGATGACTCTGGTGGGGATGGAGATGCTGGTTCCATGTCTGAGGTCTCTGAGGGCTGCATGCATGGGTCAAAGAGAGCAGGTGAGAACTGTCCTTCCCAACAGCCAGCCTCGCATCCCCTTGGTCCTCTCAGGCAATATTAATAAGGTGACATAGTGGGGACGGGGGTTGTTTGTTTGTTTGTTTGTTTGTTTGTTTTTAATGGAAGGGAGAAATGCAGAATCCTTTAATGGCAACTTGCCAGTGACTCAGCTGGGGTCAGGATTTCTGATATGAAGGAAAGAAAGAAAGTACCTCTTGATAGACAAGGCATGTGGGTTTCACACAAAACCTGGGAATAAGGAGATAGAAATACAGTTGGGGAAAGTTTTGATTGACTATTGGGAAAGCTTAATGAGAGGGGGAATCATTAAGTGGTGGAGTATTTACTCAAAGGACATGAAGGAGCTTTGAATACCAGGGAAGGTGGAAGTCATGCTCATACAAACACTAGAAATATGCACTGTTGTGAGCAATGCTGCATGTGAGGTGTATAGGTCAGCTTGTATAGGTCAGCTTTTCCACATCTAACTTTAGCTTTAGACATTTAACAAAACCACACCTAAAACTCTGAGGCAGCCATCACTAATCACAGTGTCAACAGAGTTGCCATGACTAATTGTGGAAGCCCAGATGCTGGTGACGGAAAAGTCCTATGAGGTCATCAATCCATGCCTTTGACAATGCTGGACTGAAGATGTTGTCACGGGATGGAACATTTTCTATTTAAAGCATGGGGTTGGGTGCCAGAAAACAAAGGCTCTGTTCCGAGTTTGCTTTTGACTTCCTGCATGGGTTTCTGCAAAGCCACTTGGACTTTGTGAATTTGCGTTCCACCATTTATAAAGTCAGTACAACGCTTATCTACATCACTGCGTGGATCCAAATTCTAGCATAGGCTAGAATCCAAAGGCCTTTATTGTGGAAATTACTGTACACGTACATGGAATAATTTCTTATTCCTATTCCACATTTCTATGCCTATTGCTGGACATCAGTGTCCAGGCGTGTAACTGGAACAAACCTGCCCTTTGCTGTAAATGGTGCTTCTCACCTACTTTTAAAAGATATAATGCATAGTGCAAGTAACCTGAGATTCTCCTGGGGGGCTTTCAAATCCAAAATATATTTTAATTTTTGCATGAGTGTTCTTTGCTCACTGTTTCCATCACTGGGTTTTGTTTCTAAAACACAGTAAACAGTAAATAAGAAACTGAGGATTTAAAATTATCAGGAAAAAATGCATACCTATTTTTGACAATAGTTTAAATAAACTGATTGAATTATATGCCACAAGGTAAGCATCTGGCATTACTTTAGTATAACTGCTGATCTTCAGCAACAACAGCTGCTGCACTAATGGTTAGCTAAAACATTTCCCTAACAAGTTATGGTGGCTGCATGAAAAAGAAACAATCAGCCATCAGACTGATGCTTCACCTGTCAATGCTGAACACTTGCTTTAGTGATCTCACTTTACTCCTGCACATGACATGGCAGCCACAGGCATAATAAAATATTCCTCCCGTGCATCTTATAAGAGCCCAATTTTTTAAAAGATATTGCAGAGATTTTATCTTGACTTTAGGAACGAGGAATGTATCATCCTCACAATTTTCCATTACATTTTACTAGCACTGTATCATACTTACACAGTAAAAAGTTATTGCAAATGATAAAATTTTGTTTTACTGGTACTGTCTTATAGTCAGTAAGCTCATGTGATAATGTGCTAATGCAGAAAAAAGAAAGGAAAATTATTTTCATAACATTGTATTACTAATATAGAGAACCAGGTGATCTTAGTGTCTCAATGCTTCTGTATAATTAAAATTTAAAAGATGCTCTGCTAAATTTACTGACCAAAAGCCTAAGTGTTCAACAGATTAATGTAAAAATAACTTTTTCTTCATCCACACTCTGAGATTCCAAAAATATTTTTTTCAGTGTTAGACAGAACCATTTTCAATATATTTTCTTTTCATTAGAAAGACAGATCTCCCAAAGCCTTTTTGGAGGAAAGAAACATGTACTCTGCAGTAGTGACTGGAATTTGGGACACACCTTTCCTAGTTTTAGACATCTAAAATTTGAACGTGTGAGTCTGATCTAGTGACCTTAGGTTGTTTGTATAATCAGTGCAGAAAAGTAGAAACATGACAATTCATCTGACATTCAATTTTAGTATAAAATGAACCTCCTTCTAGAGGCAGCTTCCAGGGTAAGTAGCCCAGACTTTGATATTTAACTTTTAGACATTGAAAGTCGGGGTAGATGAATTGCATCCTTAGTTAAAAATACCTTGTGTGTGTAAATTGGAGGTGTTCCATCGCATTCTAGTTTTCTCCAAAAGCCCAGGCTCAGTTAAAAAAAAAAAAAATGTTGAAAAAGATGTGTTTTTTTAATATTTTTCATTCTAGAAGAATCAGCATTTCCCGATGAAGAATTATGGAGACAAATTGCCAGAAAAATCTACTTAAAGTTCTTCAGTAAGTTCCATTTCTCTCTAACTAAAAAGAAACCTTTTTTTCTTAGAGAAATTACTTCAACAGTTTTACAAGGTGTTAATGCAATATTTCCCCCTTTTTGTGTATTAGGAAGCAACTTTGGTGGGGCATACACCCTGGGGTTTTTTTTGTGCTCTTTCTCTATGTAGACACTATCAGTCACTTTTAGACCCTACTCTTGTCAATATGGGCTTTGTCCAACTACTATGACAATTTTTACATTATTCCTTTGTCATAGTTCTGTCAGTGTCAATGCAATTGTACAACTATTCATCTTTGAAGTGAGATCATAGTGAGCTAAGGAATTGCTTCCTTCCTCCATCTGTTGCAATGCCCATGGCCCAACGAACTTCACAAGGACAGGCATGTTTGTCTGAGGACACCAATGATCAGAGAGCACTGTGGGATCTATGATGCATTAGATAGAAAAGGATCCTGTATGGCACATTTATATGTTGTTATCACATATTAAAACAGATTTTTAAACTGGTGTTGGAATTCAGATTTAACTCTTTCTGCAACAGAGGTCTGCACTTGTGGAGTCTTGATAGATATGAAGTTTTGGGCTCCCTAGTATAAAAGAGACAATGACATACAGAGGCTAATCCAGCTGAAGGCCAAGATAGTTAGGAGACTGAAAAACATGACATATGCAAAAAGGCTGAGGAAACTGTTTTTATTCAGCATGAAGAACAGAAGGCTAAGGGGACACCTCACTGCTGCCTGTAGCTACTGGAAGGTAGGGTGCAGAGGAGATGGGGTCTTTTCTCAGACATGCAGCAGGATGAGAGGTAACAAATACAAGATGGAATGGGGGAAACTCCAACTAGGATTAGGAGTAAGGTTAGGGTTAGGGTTAGAGACAGAAGAGAGTCTGTAGAGTTTCCACGGTTGAAGACAATCAAAACCTGGATCCACACTGCCCTGAGCAACCTGCTGCCTGACCCAGCTTTAGGCAGGGGATTGCACCCGGTGGCCTCCAGACGTCTCTTGCAACATGAATTACTCTGTCGTACTATATTGTCCATGGTCATTCACCTGCAAAATGGGAGTTTAGCATGAAAAACCCTGGCCTTCTCACAAAATTTACAAAGTCTTTAAATTTGCTGATTTATGTACAGGTGGAAGAATCATGTCCCCATCAATATTACTCAGTTCAATAAAGCAAATGGTACTGGATTGTCTGCAAAATATCAAGGCACTCATAATGACTGCAGAGTGAGTGTCAATGAGAAAAAAAAATCCAGTAAATAATATAACTGGGTTTACAACAATTTGAGGGTTTACACTTGAAAAAGAACCTGTATTAGTTGTTATTATTACATTTTATGTTGCACTAGCATCCAGGTTAAGCCTAAGCAATTCACAAAAAGACTATCAGGATCATAACTTTCTATATAACTGCTATACATGTATTTTTTATAGTATAGAAATGAACTTTTAAAAGAATTTTTAATGAGGTATTTACCTTTGTAACTTGATGTAGCAATTAGAATCCTTAATGGTACGCTGAAGCTTTCTTTTGAAGCCATTCCCTCTTCCTTCCACTTTGAGCAGAGGGAAGGGGATTTCTTTTTTAATTATTTTTGCTAATCCTTTTGGTGTACACTTCATTTATCAATGGCATCGTAAATCCTGTATTTAGCAGTGGTGGTTTTGATCTTTTGTACCAATATTTGTCTTTGGGAAACTTAAGTGTTTCAGCCTACTATAGCATGCAACAGAATATGAAAGACCGCATGTTTTTATTTGCCAGCTTAATTACGCATAATAATAAATCTTCAGTCAGGAGCAGCAGGCTGTCCTGTGTGAAGTGTCAAGTTCTTACACTGAGAGTGATTATTACATTTTGTAACTAAATTAAAATTAAATGTCACATATATTGAAATGTCTATAAGTCAAATATTCTGCGCCCTGCACAATAAAAATATGATTGCTGGACAAGCTTGTATATTAAAATGAGAAAAAAGGCTACATTCCTTAATAAAATAATATGTCCATTAAGATGACATCTCTGTGCTTATAAGGAATATAAAATCAGCAGATTTTATATAGAAGGAACACTAAAGAAAAGAAGTCACTCTCAATGAATTATCTTAATGTAATCAGTTTGAGCCTTCTGTTTCGGATCCATATTGATTTTATAGCTTTACAGCATTTAATTTGGGGTTAATCCTATGATGTGTGGTTACAAGTAGATTTTTTTTTTTTCCTCAGACTCAGTCCTAAAATCCAGGAGGTCATTTCATATCCTGTCGTGTGAGCAGAAAAGGCTGTGAGCATGCTTCTCTCTCCTTTCTCCTTAGTTTCACTGAGTTTACATTTCAAACAACTTAAAAACCTCAAAGTTCATGTGAGACTCTTTCCATGGCACATAAATTCAACCTATGCTTTGACTTGACAGCAATATTTTGGACAATGCTACTGTTTCATGTGATTTCACTATGGCTATTTCATATAGTTCACGATCTCACATATTATTAAATCCCTTTGGGTTTAATCCTTTGTGAAAGAATTATTATGCAATCAGGTTATATTGCATCTTTTTTTTTTTTGCTAGTTAGTGCAACAGTTATGATATCAGTGAGAGCAAAATCTGGCAGTCCTGATATGATCTGAAACCAATACTTCAGTTTTCACATTGTCCCAAATTATGAAGGTGGCTCCTCTGATAGCATTGTCTGTCCAGAGAAAATTAGCAGATTCAGTTGGTAAGCCCTATTTCAATTTTTTTGAAATTAAAAATGGCTTTTAAATGAAAGACATCATATTCATGAGAGAATGTACCATATCTAGAGCTCCTAAATAAAGGTGCAATAAAGATGGGGTAGATGATGCAGAAAGAAAGGCCTCAAGTTTGCACTTAAAAGCGTAAACATGGTCTACATTTAGGGGCTGCCTGTAAAGGAAATAGGTTTCCAGTGACAATTCAGCTCCCTTCCTTGAGAGACAAATATTTTATGAAAGTACAAACCCTCCCTAACTCTGTCCCTTACTTTCTTTCAGCCTGACCCACACTCCATCCCATTCTATCTTACAAAATATGTCAAGGTAATGGCACGGGTATAGAAGCATTCCGCAGCGAAGAGATGTTTCTGCAAAAATGGAGGTATTTTATGGAAGAGAAATTTATGCCCTCTTTATGACTCCAGTGTAGCAGCCTATATTGCATCATCTGCAGTACAGTGCTTTAAAATACTGAAGTGTTGTTTGTACACTGCCACCCAAGTGATTCCCCTGTGGGAATAACCCTCGGCTCCCATAAAGCCATGGGACTGTGTATCCTTTCTGCGGAAACGTGGGATTAGAGAGAAAGAGGGATGTAAAGGGGCTGCACAGCACCCTGGCCTTGCCGCTGCACAGGCTTGGGATGCAACACACACCCAACCCAGAGCTTTGGGCTCTTCTGCAGCCTACACCCAGGAACTATACCACAGTCCCACAGTGTTGCTGAAAAAATACAGAGGTGCATCTCGCAATCACAAAGCAAATTCTGGTTGTTACAGCCCCTGCAGGGTTCATGGACATTATCAAATGTCAAGAATTGATACTTTCTCAAGCTGGGTAAACTCAACCGATTTCCAAATGCAATTTGCAATGCAAATACTTGCAGATTTCCATTCCTCTCATCCCAAAGCGCTGAAAGAGGCAGATGTAAAAATTTAAACTCTAATGTTGAATTTTCTCCCTGTTCATTGCTGCCTTGCACTTACCACACCCATCTGGGGGGAATTAAAAGAGTTTTGAGTATCTCTACAACTACTCAAAACACCACCACACATAGTACATATAAAACAAATCGCACAAGTGGAACATCATTGTAACCGTTGTTGAACCAATTTCCCCTTTCATTTGTGAAGCGCATTTAAGAAGGAGGCAAAATGTTGTGAGAAGCAAGCACATAAAAGAGAGATTTGAATTAATTAAAAAAAAAAACAACCTCACAGACAAGTCATGTTTAGGCAGATCACTGATGTGGAGACTCCAGGAGTCTCTGCTGTGTAACCAGGGGATTTCCCAGCAGCCTGTCCCAGCTCAAGGTGAGCACAAGGTGCTGGGGAATGAAAGAGCAAAATAGTTCCTTTGTGCTTTCAATTTGAGGATTTTCATAATCCTCAGTGAAAAAGGTTCATGTGCCACACATCTCTGAAGATGCAGAGCATTTCCCATTAAAAGGAAGGAAAAGGAAAGAAAAGGAAAAAGAAAATGAAGCTTCTGTGACCTGCTTAAAGCTGGTTAGTAGCTCTGTGGCGGAGAGCAGACTGCAGCTTGAAGAGTTCATCCAAGCTGACACATCTGGACAGATAAGGGCAGAGAATGGAAGTATTTGGGCCAGGCAGAGTAGAAACAACAGGACTGAGAGAACATGGGGGACACGAAGAGATGATAGTGAGGTTTTGACAGCCAGGGAAAGCAAGAGGATGGCACTGTGTCTCTGTGGGTGAAATGCAAGGTGTCTGTGAGAGGACCTGGGAACATAAGTGTCTCTGAGGATGACAGCATGTCTGAGAGGCTCTCTTTTGGGGAGGAGGGATGAAATGTGGCAACAGGAGTTTCTGTGAGTAGGTGTCAGGCAGTAGTAGAGCAGGTGTCTGTGAAGGGGTGAGTATGAGTGTCGGGAGTGGAGAGTGGAGGACAGAGGATTATGAGGAGCCGTGGTTCGCACTCTAGGAGACAAAATATTAGGGAAATGAAGGGAAGCAACAGAAGGCCAGCAGAACAGCAGGGAGGGAGTTAGGACTATGAGGTTGGATGGGGGAAAAAAATGCTCCACAAAAGGGCTAAGGATGAAAATACTAGTACTAAAGAAATGAACTGAAAGAGAAGTCACAAACCAAAGAAAGAAGCAGCAAACAAAGGTACCCCGTGGAGGAGAGAAGTAATGCTGGAATAAGAACAGATTTAAGAAAGCATAAACAGGAATGAGAATATTACGAGCCTGCAGCAATCTTCAGAAATTGTTCCCCATGGTATTTATGTAGCTATGCAGTATTCTGCAAATGTGGGTCTCAATTTGCATAGAAAATATTGTGTGATATTTGGGTCACAAGCCATTTGCCTTTATCCCATTCATCTTTCATGCTTGCATTGTATAGACACAGTATGAAACACAAAATTCACCCTTCACTCACAGTACCTACAATGAAATAACTTTAGCTATTATACATTGAATTTTACGAGGCGATAGTGTCTTCTTCCTAGAGCTATGTACAGTTTGGGTGTCTGCTTAAGGAAGATAATGTACCTGAAATATGCATTTCATAAGGGTGTCTTGCACAAAAGGGATGACATTGCCAGGAGATTTTAAATTCATTTATCATTATCAGAAGATATTCATTCTCTGCGATAATTTCCCTGTGATGAAGCAAGTGGTTTCCTTTGTACAGACTATGCCATGCCAGGCAATTTCAGCAGATACAAGGCATGTGCCAGCACTCTTCAGGCTCTTCCCGCCGGATTGCTGGCCTGGAGAGCTGTAATGTGCACCTTCCTCCTGCCGGCATCACTGGAGGCACAGCAGCACCGAGGCAGATCGCGCCTCCTTCAACTACCTCTCTTACCCCTGAGAAACTGCTGTTAAACACAGAGCACCATTAAGGCCAAATCTTCCTGGTGGATCCACCGCCTGTTCCTTGTGTCCTCTCACCCGAGCCAGCGGGGATGCTGCTGGACCTGGGAGCAGCACAGCAGGGGCAGAGTCAGCTCTTTCCAACAGCTTCTTAAGGGAAGCACCTGGTTAACAGCGTGAGTTTCCTAATTGAATAACTTCTGCCGTCTATTGGAAAGAGGTTTCATTTCATTCTGTTTTGGTTTTGGCTTTTTTTTTTTTTCGGGGACAATACTGAGTTTTACTCTGGAAAGCAGGGCTCATTTCTCCGTGTTTCAGAGCAGAGGACATTAAAAGCCTGTGTGCAGCATGTGATATGTCCAGAAGATTAGGCTGTACCTTGAAATTATCTTTCTCTTTACAGCACATTATGAATGGGATCTGCTCATTCAGTCCTCAGGAGGCTACAGCACTCTCTATTCCAGAGAGTGCCAGCAGCCAGATGCTGCCCCTTGCTCGGTGTTTCCAAATGGGTAACATTAGTGCCACAGTCCCAGACTACTAGAACCTTACAGGGGACTAAAGTGACATTTTAATCAATCATTTGAACATTGAGACTAATACTGACACTGAACATTGAACTAAGAGACTCAGGTTTGCACACAGTGTTAACCTGAGGTGAGGCTGCTCTAGCCCTACAAACAGCTTTAAGCATGGAAAAGACAAAAGCCCGTTTCCAAAGCATTTTATGAGTGCTTTCCGCCTGGCCCCAGGGACACTTTCCAGAAAAGGTTGTGCATTTATGTAATGCTAAATGTTGGTGCTACTTCAGCTGAAGGTACCAAACTGTAAAAATCATAAAAGGACATGGTATCCTTTCAACAGTCACCTGCTGACCCCACCATGTTGCACATAGAGCTGTGTGAATTAGATAGAGATGCGTAGGCAGCCCCTTTATGGTACAGCAGTGTGGAACATGACTCAGAGCCCCCTCCTCCCTACACATGATTCACATCAGTGAGGTGGAAGTCTTCAATGGCTGTGTATATTTTTTAAATCAAACTGAGCTTTCTCCTCAGCCACCCCATTAGTCCAGCTCTAAGCAAGTGTTACAGCAGGACTGAGTGAGTCTCACACAACAGAAGATGTGTGTCTGTCTGTGTCCTGCGTACCTCTCTCGGCAGGGCGCTGAGCCTGAGCAACTACTAATTGCCTCTCAGCTCAGCTTATCAGCTCAAACAGCTGCCTTTGGCTCAGGCAACAGTCAGCACCCATCCGGGTAGGTATGCCCTGGGCTACAAGGCATGAAACCCAGGTGGAATAATAGGCCCTCCACGGTAAGACACAGGTGCAATCAAGTGCACCTGAAACCCAGCTCTTACCCAAGCTCGGCAAGCTGCCCTGCAGCAGAGGCCACTTACCTTCTATGCCTAGCCTGGAAATCTGGGCTTCCTCTCCCTGCTGCAGAGCACCCAGCAGGCTGCTCAAACCGCCCGGGGTTAGGGGTCTGAACTGAATGTAGTGGTATGCCTCACCTGCATCCTCTTCCCTCGTCCAACATGTCATTCCAAACTCAACACAATTACAGGTTTGCAGAAAATATGTTAAACACACTTATGAGAGTCCTCAGTAAAATAACTGGAGGATGATTCATATAATTCCATCTAATCTTTAAAAGAAAAGGAATAATGAACAGTTTGCTGTCATCTCTGGCACTCTGCAAATCCCCCTGTGGACTGCCATCAGCCAAGATAAATTCTCTAGCACATGGCAGCCACCCTGATGGACCTTTGTGCCCAGAGGCAGAACAGCTGTCCATGGCACAGGGTTAGCCGTGCAAGCGTGTGAAGTCCTGGCAGAAGGACCAGGAGATGTTCTGCATCAGCCACGAGAGAGGCTGGAGTCTGACCCAGAGGAAACACTTGTCTCAGACCCGCCCCACGTGGCAAAGCCCTGACTTAGCAAAATGTAGAAATAAATGCCTGACAGTAGAACTAGTACATGACATAAAGGAAATCCATGGGACTACACAAAGTGTATTTCATATGCAGGGGGACTACATGGCATCATATATCTGGTAAGTGGACTGCAACATTGCGCTACAATCTCTTTCAGATTTTAAATATTTTTAAATTGGAAGTTTTATCTCAAGAGAAATGGGGTTGTAATTCTTTTTTTTATTATTTTATCAGAGCTATACAAATTACATTTAGTCCCCCAAATGTGATCAGCAGTTTTAAAGCCTAGCTGATCCTAATCCTCTTCCATACCTCTTCTCTGCCCTGGATATCATCCCCTGACCTCTGTGTCACAGTGCTTTAAAAACGTACAACTGCTGAACTCATTACACTGCAGACTGAAGCATGAGTGCATATCAGCTGTTCTCATTAGCCTGTAATGCTCAGAGGTCTCCTCTGAAGGGTAAGTTACATCTCCCACAGTGGCTGAGTGACTGAGACAAAAAATGCAACTGTAAAATAACAATGTAAAGATATTTTAGGCCTGGGGAGAGTGTTTCCTGGTTAGATCAAGGTTGGAGATGCTGTAGGAAACATGCCAGAAACAGATGGAGCTTCATTCAACCTCATGAGAAGGGGGAGAGATGGGGATGGGACGAATGGACACAAAAACAAAACACGAGTAAAACCACATTATCATGTCTGTGCTTTTTGTCAAATTGCATTTCCCTTTCTTTACATATGGAAACTCTTTTCACTGAATCCCATCTTACAGAATGGATTTTCAGCTCCCTTGTGCAGAAACAAAAGCCAAGGTTTTTTTAACATACATTCTAGCAGTTGAATAGCCATTAAAAATTATGAGGGTGATGATGCAAGGCTAACTATTAGAGACCAAAAATAAAGGTTCGTGAACCGTAAGCAGCTTCACTTCCACAGGCAGTTACCATAGAGCTCAGTTTCATATGAAACCTCCCATCACACCAAATCAAGTCAATCTAGAGCTCTTTGCTGCCTTATCATACATTATGAATAAAGGAGAGATAAAGAAGACAGAGGCAGTGAAAGCAGAGACGAAGAAAACAGAGACAGCGGTAAAGAAAATGAGCATTTCCTGCAGCCCACCACTTGTCACAAGTCAAGTGCCAGTTCTGTTTAAACATTTCACTCTCAGACCCATCGTCTCTGAACTCCAGCAGGCAAACTGAAGGTGCAACACCCTTGAAGGACCTCAGAAGCGGGGAAAGGAGAGGGAACAGCAAAGCAAGCAATTCATAGGAAATGTTCAGCTGCGTCTGAAGAGGTAGAGCTAGTTATCCTCAGGCCACTGTGCCTTGCATGCTACAAGCAACGCCGCTCTACCTTTGGGGTTGTCTGCACAGCTAAGATGGTTGCAAGCAGGTTCTGCCCACAGTGCACGCTGGCAGATCACCATAACCACAAGAGGTAACAGTCAGGAGAGGAGCAAGTTCCCCCCAGAATGAAGGAATGTTTTGACAAGCAAAATGCTATGGGAATGCCAGAACGAGCTGAGAAAGAAGCAGAGTTTCCTCGTGAAACACTCCGGATCCTCAAGTGGGTGCTGCTAAATCCACTTCTGGGCTTCATAAACTAAATTACAAACACAAACATTAACCAGACATGTAATTAATTTTCTTTCTCCAAACATTAACCTCTGAGATTTTAACTGTGTCTTTAATATATGCTAAAAGATCTCACAAGCTTAATGATCATGTCAGCTGTGCAGCTTAAGCTGTGGGTTTTCTTCCAAACTACTTGACCATGGTGGTTGTTCCCTTCAACTTTGAGTGAATTGCTTTTATAAGAAAGTGTTAGGGTGGAGGGAAAGGAAAAACATTTAAAAAGCTTTGCTTTATAGAGTATTCTTACAATAGCAGAGTTCAATTAGTACATCCAACACAAGAACCTGAAAAAAGCTAGAGCAAAAACATCAGACAGAAGGTGTTCAGAGGGATCAGATGGATATATCAGAAAAATTTATACTTTCATCTTTTTAGTGCCCCCAGAAAAGAGCTAGTAGCTGATTGCTGATCTAGATCTAATATTTTCCAGACCTACAACAGTACAGGTGCCAATCCTTACTTTTGTGAGTAATTTCATGTGACCAAATAGACATAGACATTTCCAGAAGTGTGCACATATGCATCATCCTCACTGCGCTCTATGCTTTAAGCAAGTTTTGCTACTAGAATAATACTCATTTTTACAATCCAGCACAGAAGCACAAAGACATCATCAGTATGCCTCAGGCTTCCTTACAGAATTGAAAGGAACAGTCTTCCCAGCAAAACTGTCTTTTGCTTCCTTCTATTGATTTTTTATTTTTAAGAAACAACAAGAAGCAAAGCAATTTTTCACTCAAAGTACAGCACCCCTGTTTCATTTTTTAGCTGATATTTTCAGCTGGGCCACTGTTCCCTGTGCTCCAATACGCCTCAGTGAATCTTCATAACGCTAACACAGAAATGGGAACTGCGTGCCAGGTCTAACGTTTTACACAAAGTATACAGCAAAATCGAGAACACCTATTCTGTTTCTGGATTATTCCAGATATTAGGAAAATATAGTTTCTTATCTCAGTGTCTTTGCAGCGAGGGTCTCTCTAATGGGAACAGGAACAAAAATGTAAGAAGGCACAACGAGGCAGGCTTTAATAGGGAAAACTTTTGTGGTTCAAACACAGAAAGCACAGAGGGGGAAGTGGTGATTAGAAAATTGAAGGAGAGTAGAAGAGGATTTTTTATTGCTTCAAGTGGTCTGTACATGGCACCAGAATTCTCAAGTTTTTATAAACATTCAAAATTTAAATAAAAGGTATTCTTTCTTACTTTCTCTTTTTCTCTTTCCTTCCTTCTTTCCCTCCTTCCTTCCTTCCTTTCCTTCCCTCCTTCTCTTTCTTTCTTTCTTTCTTTCTTTCATTCTCACTTTTAAAGATAATCAGAGTTTACTTTCTAAAGCACAGACTTAGCAAAAGCACAGTGAACAAAAGCAATGTCAAAAAGTGAGCAAGACTATACGCATTCTTAAAGTAAGGGCTGTATTTAAGAATTTGGAAGAAATGGAGTGCACGTTTATTCAGCATTTTCTTAGCACAAACATTCTATAAATATGACATTTTAGTATGTCATTTGAAATATAATGTTCTGTTATGTACGTATGTGAAGGATATGTTCTATTCAAAATTAAAAACATTAATTGGAGTATTAAAAATTAAGAGAAAAGTTAGGATAATGAAATTGCTCACTACAAATTAGTCTTCTACAGAACATTAAAAGGGGTATTCCAGCCAATGTACGGTCATTCAGCTGACATCTACATCAGCCCCGAGCTGTGGCAGACAAAGCTGGACTGCCTTCATATCACAGAACAACATGGATAATGCAATAATCAGAATTTTAACTGCTGAATAAGTTAAATGAAGCATGACAATAAGACTAGATGAAAGAACCAGTGATCACGAATAAAGAATTGCAAAGAGCAGGAAGAATGCTGAAAATGACAGATTACAGCAGCAAAATGGGACTGACATCGCACACGTTGAGGGGGAAAGAGAAATGGACAAAATGCATAAACTAGGTCTGGGGGTGTCTTGTGTATATGTTCTGCTCTTCAGGATGAGAGAGCATACATACACCAAGGCCTGATAGAAAATTGCTACTTGTCAACAACTGCTGACCACTCTGCACAAGAACAGAAAAAAACAATATTTTTGTTTGTTTGAGAGATTATGGAGGATTAGGCTAACCAAAGAAAACACGCTTTCCTGGAAAAACACTGTGCAATTCTTTTTTACATGTGGGACATTCTAGCTACAGGTCTGACTAAGAACTCACTGAGCTAAATCCACAGTCACAACTTTAGTAAGATGCTACAAACACTGACAAAATAGTTCTGCTCCAAGGCAGAACTTGCTTTATTGACTCAGGTGATTGTCTGTCATTCTTCATTGATGTCAACAGGGTTGTATAAAAGACAAATGACAAAAGATACTGAATGTAAGTCTTGGGAGGAGGGCTTAATTTTAAAATATAATTTTGCTTTGATACTTCAATAGCTATTGATACTTGCAGGTGAATTGGGCTTGGTTTGACTCAGGGTTTTTTAATATCCCAGGGAGTACCTCCAACAACCGGGCACAGGTGCCCAAGAACAGAATGGCTGTCAGGTGCCGTGTTCTCACTGAGCAGTGTTCAGGTCCATTGCACAGAGGGAGTCATCAGAAAAGCCCCGACTTGAACATCTCCTTGGTTTTTTCTTTGTAGAAACAGGTAATGTCCATGGGCTTTAGCCCATACATG
The DNA here is from genome assembly GCA_008711295.1 of Anarhynchus alexandrinus. Classification (NCBI taxonomy): domain Eukaryota; kingdom Metazoa; phylum Chordata; class Aves; order Charadriiformes; family Charadriidae; genus Anarhynchus; species Anarhynchus alexandrinus. The sequence continues at coordinate 1,596,802 of VUYV01000058.1, read as the reverse complement.
TGCTATCCCTCACCTTCCAATGACCCCAGTTTCTCTGCGGGACTACAAGTCACACTGAATGTGAGCAAGTTGCTGACCCAAGCAGCTGCAGAATGAAAGGCAGACTCTACCACCACCTTTCACCCGTAGCCAGTTCCACCTGAGCAATTAGAAGTGCTCATTGCATCTTAGCTGGGGCAGTGGGCAGTGGGCAGCGAGATACCCAACACAGTAACTCCAAATAAATGGGACAAGATTAAACCATCAGGTCCTTCTGTAAATGCCTTATTCTTGTAGCACATAAGTCTTTTGTTTGAATTCACAAGTGAACATAAATTATACCTTTTCTAGAAAACAACAGATTGAATAACCTAATTGAAATATCTAAATAAAACCGCAATGTTGTGGCATCTTTAAATGATTCGTGCTCTGCACCTCTCTGAATGGCTAAATTTTAATCAAGAATCCTAAACTGGATTGTGTTATCAGAATAGAAAATTAGGTTTCCTGTGCTATCGCTCATTGTCAAGACACTAGATTCTTTTGGGAAATAAGGAAGATGGGACAAGAGAGAAAGATAAATGCCTGTTATTAAACTAAAAGATAACCCACAATGTCATACCTAACCCTCATTCCTGCCCAGTTATTCATAACACTTTAATTTCTCTCTAGAGCCTCACATAGGCATCAGCTCACCTCGAAAAGTTTTGATCAGAAATGTGATTAAGCTTGTTTAAGAATGAATTGGTTTTAAACTCAGTCTTTTCTTTGCCAGATCCAAATTGCTCAAAGTCATCTTCTGCCAGGCCCAAGAAGTCCCCAGCTCTTCTCAGCCAATCACTCCAATTGCCCTTAACCCCAGTCTTCACCTCTGTGGACATAGCTTTTCCTGCAAGAAAGACTATTCTTCTCTCAGCTGCCAGCTAGCCCTGGAGATACAGAAAGTCCTTAATCACAGTACTTTTTAACTATAAAGCTCTTTATGTGCCTAAAGCTGCGCTTCTGTCTCTGCTCAGAAGTGTTTCAGCCTTGATGGTTTGGGGCAGTTCAGCAACTAATCCCAACTTAAGCTTTACCAGGATTCACAAGCTAGCTGCTCTTCTTGTCTTGCCTCCAGGCTTCACCTAGCAGCTGTCTTCTTAGCACGTGCAAGAGAAAAGGCTCTACACAAATCATGGTCTTGTTTCTCTTCTAACTAGTATCTGAATGGGTAGAGCCCTTTCTATGGCAATTAGGATTCAATTCCTTTGTAACCTCCATAAAGAGACTGCCCTAGCTGCTGGGCAGTCAGGTAGTCTGGAATGAGTAGTTCACATTTCTTCCTGGAGCATTTGTCAATTTTGTATGGAAAAATGACAGTAGAAGCAGAGAAAGTGTAAGTGTGAGGATGACACTGGAAGCTTAATAACAGAAAAGAATGGTGCCCAGAATCTTTTTCACTGAAGAACTTCCTGTTTTATGCTAAGTATGCAGTAAAACAGGAACAAGAACCCATCATTATTGACCATGATGGTTTGAAAAGGAAACATGATTCCTTTACCATTGCTTAATCTTTTTGAAAGAGAGTTGGTGGTCATACTTCAGGTAGATGCTTGTAGTTGTGAATACTGAACAGATGGAATCAGTCCTTTGCACACCAGCTGGGATGCCAAAGTCCCAGTATTTGGTCTATGAGACTCATCCCTCTCCTCAGCTTTTCACCCACAGGTAAACAGGGTGGATTCCCTGTTTGAGGTCTGCCTTTTGCAGACCCCATTCCTGAGCAGCTAAGGCCATATCAGTAGCATTCAGATGGATGTACCCATGTTATCATCAGCTCTGTTAACACAGTACTGTTGAGGAATACCCTACAGAGACACCACAAGGGCTATGTCCATGTAGGGCCAGTTAACTTTGGCACAGCATTGCGCAAATCCTGTGATAGTGCTGCTAGACCCTAGGCATCAAGGCCATGCCACTTACCAGGTCAGGAAATTGCTGCACTGTGTTTCATTGCACCCCAGGTAGACATGTCCTAACTTGCTCTATACGTTTCATAATAAGCCAAAGAACCCACTTGGACTTTGTAAATTCCATTAAATACTTGGCAGGAAGGTGCTGTGAAAAACTAGATACTGATTGACACGCAGCAACAGATGAAAGTTAGATGTCTGGAAGGATTATGACCCTCCCCTCGGCACCTATCATGCCTCATTCCTGATAAGGGCAATGAACGGGACATACTTCTACATGCAATGCCATGATTCTCTGTGTTTACATAAACTCCGTAACTCTGGTGTGTAATGTGAACTGAAATTCTAAATTTGCCAACTTTTTAACTGTGCCTGTTTGTACACTTAAATGTCCACGTCTAGTAGGAGGGCATTAGCCTCTGGGACAGGTGGTGGCCATGTAGGGCAGTGACTACTTCAGCTGCCCCATGGAGCTGGCTGCTACATGAAAACCAATATTTCCCATAGTCAGTGCCGACTTTGTAAGTCCAGCCCTTAGATACTGAGCGAGCTAATGAATGACTTTTGAAAGCTGAACTTAGACACTCAAGAGCTAAGGGGAGGGCTGAAAAGCAGAATGATGAGTAAAACCTCAAAGGTTTGATAAGACATAGAGTTTATCTGGAAGGAACTTCCGCATTTTTTTTCCTAATTACTATGTTGTTGGTCTGCTTACACATGATAAGGCAGTAAACACTGCCAAGAGCCTTACACAATCCCAATGGAATTCAGATTGCAACTGGTAAAACAAACCATTCGTAATCACGCTGAACATTGTAGTGTTGTACATGCAGATGTCATTTTCCAACACACAATTCAGTAGAAAAGTAAAAATGTTATTATTTGAAGTAAACTGACCGTCTCACATTATACCTTCTGTGAAATAAACTTTAATTAGCACCTCTGTGGCTGGACTAACACTTGTAAGTGCAAAGAAGAAGGTATATATACAGAACACATCTCAGCTGTGCAACCACTGGTTGTAGGAGGAAGGCAGCAAAAATTTCAGCAGCTCTGTTTGGCAGCTTTGGTGACCATTATGTAATAAGTTTGGAAAACTTGCCTTCCAAAACATCTTAGACTGAGAACTACTCTTTGGAATAATTTTAAAGCAATTATACAAGCCAATTTTTAAATTTTCTTCATATGGCTTATTTCATGGGCTTTGCTTTTTGCTTTATTAATTAAAAACTCTTCAAATTTGTTTGGGAAAAAAAATAATTGCATTTACAACAATGATGACAGCTCACACAACTGTTTTCAGAAAACTGTAAATGACCATTTATAGCTGAAAACCAGTTCTTAATTAGCCCAAATATACCTATGTACTTAAATATCTCTGTATTGTTGGTAATCCAGAATCCTAAAATAGGTAGGCAGCTTTAACTCAGAATATTTTCATCCTTACCATGGCTTTAATACTTTTGTAAATCAGAAATATTTTACGGAGTAAGAGCAGGATAATGCTATATGTTTTTGGAGTTGTTTATATGTCCTGTGCTATGTGACTACCATTTCAACAGAATACCCCTCTCTACTGTTACTACACTCTCACAGTGCATAAACATCTGCAGTAAACTCTATCACATAGCATACAGTACTATAACATACTTAGACAGAAGAACAACTTGTGCAGCTAAGATCCTTTGAAATACACTTTATATCAGTTGTATTCTCATTAATGCTGAACAAAGCCTCATAATAGCATGGGAATAGTATGGGAATAGCTCAGTAGTTTTGCCTCTGAGCTCATAAAACGCGAACTCACAAAAAGAATTGTTCTGACATGTTCTGACATGATGCTAACACAATTACAAGCATCGCTAAATAGAGAGACAGGAAAGTGGCAAGTTGAAAAAACTTTATTTTTTTTTTTTCCTAGGAGGAATCAGACTGGTTTTTCTCTTCCTGTCTTTGCTAAAACTGTCTTTGGAAATTGGGGTAAGACAAAGCCTTCTTTGATTAATCCACAATGGAAATAAACACCCAGGAAAACCTCCCTAGCCAAAACAATCAGTCATTGTATTACTTGTTTCAAGCATGTCCAACTGCAGATCTTGGAGATGCTTAAAAATTACAAAGCAGAGAACAAACATGTTTAGTGCATTCTCCTGCCCTGTGCACAAACATTGCCTCCGTGTTGTGGCAAGCACTTCTTATTTTTACACCAGTCTTGTGTGAAGCTAAAGTGCAGTCCTGGCACAGATCTGCCAGTTCCTATTACAGTCATTTTCCTCTCCAACAAAGGAAGATCTGTGGCACGTGTCCCTGTGACAGCTCTTTGATACTCAGATGTCCCACTGGCAGAAAGCAGCTGCATCACTACTGAGCATTTGGTCTGATGAGTCTGCTCAGTTTTCTGCATGAATAAAATCAAACGTGGCAGGGCTGAGATTAAAGTCCCTTAGTTGCCATTCCTTTCATATTGGAGGCTAAATGTTACAGTGCTGACAAACCCTTGTTCCTTTCCTCAAAAGCACCACTTTAAGGCCCAAGCTGTCCTAATTCTCATCTATGCAAAGTTTTCATCAGCAGTGAGGATAAGATGTGGCATAATGAGAATTGTGATGATAAGTCTCTACCTCAGCATGATGAGAAGAGCTTGCCAGAGGCTGTGTCATGTAGCAGTGCTCTTAGAGACATTATTTTATTGTATTCCTCAACTTTTTAGTTATATTTGAACCATGTAGATACTGCATAGAAACTAAAAGAGATACTTATGAGCACACAGCAGTGATTAACAGGGGCAACTATATTTTTGTACTAGCAAATGCTGTTTAAAAAACCCCTCATTATTGTATTAGTACATAAAAGTCTTGATTCATCCCTCTCCTGTCTCTCACGTAGGTCTCTATCCTCTTCCTCCTGATACATACCCTACCCTAAAACTAGAGTTTTGGTGCAGAAGTCATAAATATTCTGCAAATCCCAGACCACAGCCCAATAAGCTGATATACAGCAAATCTATAAGCAAAGCTTGATGATATTTTTGGATTTAGTTTGTTTTTCTCATGGCAGCAAGTTTAATGAATCATATAGTTGGGGAGACATTGAAACTGTTAAAATTATTCAGGTCAAATTTGGTTAATAAATGTTGAAATATAACAAGTATTTTCAAAATGAGTGCTCTAACTCTGCTTCAAAACAAACAAAAGTAATAAGACAAAGTTTAAAAGGAAAAAAAAAATCACATGAAGTTATCCAACAGATTACAGTAACCAGGTCAAAATACTCCCTATTCACACATTTCTATTAATAATCCATGCAAGTCTAGTAAGCAATAGACAACCTCTATAAGAAACAGAAATATGCACACTCAGTATCTCACAGCACAAGACCAAATGTAATATATCTCTATGTTAAGGTCTAGTTTCACAATTTTGTGTGTTTTTCAGGATAGCCGTCTAAAAATTCTTAGGTGGTGGTTTACTTTTTTCTCATTACTTTGAGATCAATTTGACTTCCTTAAATAGGCTCAAGAAAATAATTTGCCACCTTAAAATTTGCAAAGCTTGTAACAATTTTCTTTTAATCATGAATGATCATGAAATGTTTGCAAGACAATATACAGATTTCCAGAATACCTTTCTGTAGCTTTAGCACTTGCCTGCTTTGTGGTTGTGCAATGGAATGAATCTTCATGGCTTGCAAATGCCAGGAGGTTTCCACTTCTGATGCACAATCACAGCCCTCTCAGCACTCAGGCACCGTAGCACATAGCATTTTTACATCACTCTGTCAATACATTCCACAAGGGAAGCGGGGGTTAATATTCCTATTTCACACAGGAGGAAACAGAAAAAAAACAGGGAAACAGAGTTGCCCAGGCCACCACCCTGGGGTGTGGCCCCCAGGGAAGCAGATCACGCTGCCTTACAAAGTGTAGTGGGTACCCAGTCCAGATCTGAACACCTCATGGCCTGCGTGTGGACCAGAACTTCGGGTTCCTCACAATGTTCCTCCCATACTGAGGGATCTCAGTAGTGTGTAATGCTCACATGATGCTCAGAGTATTACAAGAACTTTCCTGGATCTACCTGCATGACAGTAATACACCCAGGCTTATAGACTACAGCACCCCTGTAACAGCAGTTTATTTTTAGGCTACACAGAAGGGGTATGTGTAAGTTAATTATTTTGGAAAAGCGGATCCTGCTTCTATTTCCTTTCAAATAGGTCAAGTTCAGGATGCCTTCAATGAAAATGTCTTATCTGTAAGAGCAAAATACCTCATCAATTCAATATAGATATGCCTCTGGCAAACTATCTCGCTCAGACTAGAGCACCTAGCAATAGAGGGTGATCTATTCTATCCATCTATGTGCTCCAGTGTGGATACATGCCACCTGATGCAGACTTCACTGCGCAGAAACGTAAATCAAGGAAGACAGTGGGCATTCTAGGACAGGAAGAGGTGTTTTGGGTGAACACCTCTTCCTGACTGACGGGAGGTGAGCAATCTGGGAACTTCGTCTGGAAGAACAACTTTAGTCAATTCAAATAAATACATCCTCCAGGCTATTGTAGCTTCTGCCAGGAACTGATTCATCCATGGTAGGCTTCTGAATCTAGGTGATGGAATCATGATGAAAAGTTTTCAGTGTTTTTCACAAAACAAGAGTTTTTTCCAGGTTTGTTCTTCTCCCATTCCTTTTTGCAAAAGTGCATCAAGACCTTGGAACAGCTAAAGCTCTAACTTCTTCATAGCACTGGACAGGTGACTTAGGACAGGACATCTTTTTTTTCTCCTTTTAATCAGAAAGTATCATTTTTTTAAATGAATGACATTCCTGAAATAGGCATAGCATTACAGGTAAACGCTAAAACAAGATGAAAGCCTGCCTAGCAGTTTTATAGTACTGAAAACAATTTCAAAAATTTTGAAAATTTCAAAAATTTATGTAGGTCTAACCATGCTCCCATAAAATTAAGGTCTTACAAAACTCTCTTCTGGAGTCTTTCCATTGGCAACTCCTATGAAGAAAGCATGCACACAAACTGATGCCAAACAAACAAATTTATATCTGGATTTGTCAAATCTCAAAGAATTGTCTGTGTGAGAATATTTGCATAAATATCTGCATGCAGGTAAATACTGTCCATGTGACAGAGAAATACAGTAAGTGTCTAAGATCTTACAAATAAATCACATAGGTTGTTATTATATGAATGATTATCAAGAGAATCAAAGGGCAAACTAACACGAATTATAAATGTTTTAAAAACTTTTGTTCTGTCTACATAATCTTCTGTTACTCCTGATGTAAAAATCTTGTTATCCTCAAGGCCAAGGAAACAGATTAAACAGAATAAAATCTGTAAACAGAATGGAATACCCATGTCTTTCGTCATCATGAGAGCAATGATTCATTTGAAACACACATTAATTTTTGACTCATAGAAAACCAATATGCTTTGCTTTTAATTTTGTGAATTACAGGACCTCAAAGCAATAATCATATTTTGCATTTCGATAGAGCTTCTCACCCTGATTTTTTAAATTGTGGCATGTGTAATCAGTAAGTAGTTATCTTGCTCTGTGCGTACTGAGACTGTAAGGACTATGAGGGAAGAACCTTCTTATCCTTTCTAATAACTACCATAGTGGGATTCTCTCTCATTATACGGACATTTTAAGTCATCCCCAGCATTCAAGCACCTCAAAACAACTAATGAAGATCAGCCATTATTATATTTGCATTACTTGTACAGGAACTCAAGCCTGAAGCATTACTTTTCTGCAGCTTTCAGAAAAGTAGATTCTGCCTAAAAAAGTAGATTCTGCCTAAAGAGACTCAGTTGAGAGCACATTCACATACGGGTGTGTCCGGGCACACTCGGCACACGTACATGCCAAAAGATGTTCTGCATTCCGCTGGGCAACTATGTGGAAGTAACAGCTCTGTAAATACCCCACTTTCACAGCCCAGCGGGATTGCCACGATCCAGCTCGGGCAAGTATCAGCTGGTACACAAGCAAATATCAGGTAGCAAGGTGAATGCAAGTTGCCTTTTCAGAACATTTTTAAGACCTCTCGCACGTTTCAAAAGCAACAGCCGCTGCTCCACAAGGAGCTAGAGAAACAAGCTGATGGCCTCTCTATGGACTTTGTCAGTTTTCCATCCAACGCTTCAACCCTCACCTGTGCCGAGTTTAGCAGATTCCAGAAACACAGCTAAGAAACTGCAGGTAATATCATAAAACTTACAAAACAGGAAAGTTACTTTGACCATCAACACACTGGACAGCTGTAACGACACACAACTTTTCATTGCTTTGTTTACCAAGCAAGTGGATATCTCGGGGAGCTTAGGCCTGGCATACGCAGCCTTTTGGAGCCACTGTACAACCCAAGCAGGCTGTTGTTGCTTCTGAAAAAAACCTTATGTATACAAACACGCAACTGCAGTGGCCCAGTATACACTCTGCTGTGTAGAAAAGAGAGACAGAGGACCTTCTTCAGTCATTCTCCAGGCTCTGGGAAAGCAAAACTGCAATAAACGTTTCTCTATAAAATGACTAATAGAAAGAGTGGCTGGCATTGCACGGGCACAGGTGGATAGGACGTGTTAATTGTTAATAAGTACTATCATTACTGACCTGTAAAATCTAGGTCACCTGGACCGTTCTAGCACTCTCAGCATATTGGTGCTACTTTTCCTTTACTCATCTTCTATAGCTAAGGTCAGACTCGTAAACACCTAAAGATCTGATATTAAAATTGTGGAGTCTGTAAGCTAAATTGTCCAAAATCTTTTCTTTCTCAGGGAACATCTCCTGAACAATATTTATGCTACGAATTTGTACAGTTTCTGGATTTGCAGAAAGGTTTATGTGGTTCTAGATGAACAAGTGACAGCCTTGAATTTGTATTCTCAGCAAGAAAATTGCTTGATGGAACCTTGCCATGCTTTCCTACTTGATTCCACCAGAAATGCAATATTCACAAAAGCTGCAAAGCAGCTTTATTCTTGACTCCTCACTTACATTTGCTATTCTCCTCTGATATTTGAAGAGTAGAAAGAAAGGGAATATGTATCATATAACACTGTGATGTTTTAAAATACAGTTTAAATGCTTTACCATATATTTACATCCTATTGCCATTTTTGATAAAAGTTTCCCTTTTTTTCCAACAGCTGCAGTTGTCAAAAATACCATCAAATGTTAATCAGGAGAGGAGAGCATTTAAACCATGTTTTCTGCCATGGAAGGGAACTAATTGAATGATAGCTGAAGTCCTGGTAATGAATGGTCATTTCCATGTAAAGCAGTAGCTATTCTACATGTGTGAAGCTAGTATCTGAAAAGCATACATTATAATACTAGGAAGTTACTACTGCCCCATTAAAAACACAGAAGCATATATTCCTTTTTTGGAGAAGGAATGCATCACATTTTGGTAACAGCTTCAGCAATGGACATATTTATTCTTACTTACCTATATATGCCTTAAAAAGTCTGAGTAAGCTATAGATTGATTTAGTCCAAAATATAAAAAACCTTACAGCTTTTCAACGTCTCAGGCATGAACTCGGACTCTTCTGGATTTATCCTTCTAAATCAGTGTCTGATTTTGTCTCCTGACACTTTGGGTAGAATCATGGGCCTAATAACATAATTTGCAAAACTCTCTCTGGATTTCAATGAATCTAAGTATATTAATTGCCAATCTGTTCATCGCCCTTATAGGAAACAAGAAAAATTACTATTCTATGTCATTCTTATGATCATCTGGGTCTCAACCCACCAGGATCTCTCAGCCCACCAGTAATTTCATCTTTGCCAAGAATCATGTCCCAGGCAATGCAGCCACAGGAAGGTTATTGAATCACTGTAAAATTACACAGTTGTTTAGTGGTGGCTTCCCATATACATAGTCTTACCCAAAGCAACTCTGAGGTGCTGCAAGATGGTATTTAAAAGCACCCTAAGTGAAAGTGAAGGTAAGATACCTTGTTTGGGGCCACAAAAGAAAGACTTGGGGAGATAGGATGAAAACTGGACTAACAGATATTATACTATCCAAAAGTATAGTAGCAGCGTCTGTGAGTTCACCATGCTTTTCGTTGGCAGAGGCAATGCATGGTGCTGGGGTCTTTTATCCTTTTTTCTTTGAGGAAATTCACATGACGTAAGAAAGGGAAATTGTTCCTACTATAGCACTGCTATTTACAATCAGAAGTGTGACTCTTCATGCCTAGCACCCCAAAAGCTGTGTGTTTTCAAGAAAAAAATTGGTACACTCCTGGCCATATAAGACAGCTGTAATGGTATAAGCCTGCATCAGACAGGGTAATTTTATGAACTGTTTTACATGCGCATCTTTATCTCTTCTGATCTTAAAATAACAGCAACGCAAAACAAAGGCACTCTTCCTCCTTCCTCCCATGGAAGCTGAAGGACACCTGGTAATCTGTCCAGAGATGAAATACTGTTTTACATGCACCATTTCCCGGCTTCTGTTTAGCTAGGGAACAGTGTTGCATTTTCCTTAGCATGTCTGTGGGGAGATAAAAGATGTTTGTGATGTTAGGACATTATGTGCCAGTTATTCAGAGACTATAAATGTGAATGTTCATCTGAGTGTATTTTGAAAGTTAGAGGTTATGGATGCCACAGAAATGATGTGTCTATCTAGCTAAATCACGAAAACAAACTGATCACTGCAGCAGAATGACATTTTAAAAAATACTCTCATTTTACATTTTAACCGTGGAAGACTGACAGCTCCGCAACGATCACTGAAAGAGAGTGCCTCTTCCAAACGTATCAGGTCAAATATCACGACCTACACATAATCACAAGAAGATCAACAAGTTCAGCAGTTTACCGAATGACTTGTTTGCTTCTTTCTAATGCAGCGATGGAGACAACAGTAACAGGTCTACAGATAGGGATGAAGGTGAATGAAGGGGAATTCAAAAAGACCAAGGGACATTGCAGCCCACTCCAGGCTGCTTACAGGAACAGTGCAATACACGTGACGGAGACCATGTGGTGTGATGACTCGCAGGTTAGCCAAGCAGTCATTTCCCCACCCACCATTCCCCAACCCATACTAACCCATATTGCAATTGCATCCACTCCTGATCGTATTCCCCACCTTTCTGTAACAGGAATGAAAAACGCCATGGTATTTCAAAAGGTCTACGAGAGGTTTCTAAAATGTTTGCTTCCCCTTTCTGTAAGCACCTGGGTACCACCATAGATAAGCATTATTATTTCTAGCCATGCATTCTCCTCCTCCCATACCCCGCAGGGGGGTTAAGAGGCGACTGGAAGGAAATGCTTCATCTTAGGACAGAAAGGATTTTTTTTTTTTCACTTTCCAGCAATCAGACACTGCTATAGTATTTTTAAAAGTAAATTGCCTCTAGTTTCTCATTTGATAATTGTGTCTTTGTTGCCCCAGCAAAAACGTCTTAGGATGCTGGCTTCTATACATTTACTTCATGAGCTAACATTTCCTAAATTGTCTCTTTCACACCCATGTGTATTGACACAAGGCATATATAACAGTCACAACACAATTACTGTGATGAAGAACTTTCCAGACTTTTGGCAGGAAGCTACACGGAAAGGGATACAGAGCTTGGGAAAGCAGTTTTACACTCTGTGCAGAAAGGAGATACTCTTAAAAAGTGTTTGAAAATCAACTTATCATTTTCCAGGTAAGAACAAAAGAAAGTGCCCACTTCAGATGTTTGTGGGTGAAAATTATGTCTTTCATATAGTTGTAATCTGATGTGCCAGGGCAGCAAGGGAATTAAATGTGTAAATGACATCATGTCTACCTCAGCACATTTTCAGTCCAAAAATTGCAGACAAAATCAGGAGGCAGCTTTTCAAAACTGAGCTGACAGGCTGAAGTAAAAATGTTTGTAAACAAACCCTGTCCATTTTTTGGTATAGTAAGCAACTGTCTTGAGCCTTCTTCCTAAACTGTTCTATTAAAGAATGAATACTGACGCAACTTCGGCAAACCGGACTGCGAGATAAGAGCTCTCCCAGACCAACTGACCTTTCCAGACAGCCAGTCAGACGGAATATGAGGAGTTACGTAGCCACTTCGCATCTGCAGGGTTAATGTAATTTTCATACACAAGCCCGCATTAGAGAATGATAGGAAACAATGATGTGCCTTCCCAACCAGATTTTGAGACTGACGAGATATAAATCAATCCTGAGTTTTACTGTTTTATGGTAATCTCTCTCTTTTTTTGTAGTGGCTTTTTGATAAAAGTCAGTAAATTTGGGCTGGGTTTTGGGATCTTTTTTTAAGGTTTTTGGTTGGTGTTTTTGCTAGACAGCACCAACTCTTTAAGATACATATACCTATCAAACACACATATATATGTTTTAGCCTTTGCACAATATTTAGAAGCTAAAAACAATCATTAAATTCTTAGCTGTACCTTTTTTATTGACACAGCCTTCCTGTTCCTATGACTAGTTTCCTCTAAGGAAAATGTGACGTGTTGGATGATTTCCCATTTTCTGTTCAGAGAGGAAATATACAGGCCAACCAACATTTGGCCTTTTGCTAATCTTTAGTCACTGAAGAACACCTGCAGCCTAACTGTTAGCGTTTTCTGCTGCTCAAGGTCTACAGCTATCAAAATGCATTGTTCAACAAGGGAAGAAGTTGACATTACACCACCTGGGAACAAAATAATTTCTAATTTGTATGTGGCAGTATAAAGGAGACACAGAGCAGAATAATTCAAAAGAAAGATAAGTAACCATTCAGAATCACATACAGAAAGCCTACTTCTTCCTAACCTAGGAAGATGAAAAGTGTGAAAAAAATTAAAGGACTTTACATTCTGCTTCTTTACAGTCACAGCAAGAGGAGCACTACTCCTGCAATCTGCAAGAAGAAAGCACGAGGGAAAAAAATCTCCCTCCCATTTTGTTATTTCACCACTGGGTTGTGTAGTGTTGCACATGTTAAAACAACCTATCTAATTAGCATTCTGATATAATGAGATGGCTTTCGTATGATCAAATTGCAAATAAATACAGGGAACAGACCCACGTACCTAGGAATTCCCAGAACACCTCCACAAATGATTCCACACCACAGAGGAAGAAATAATCTCCATTCAAGCTTTCTGGTAGATGTAGAGCTGTGGGGATACCTGTGATATAAAACAGTACATGTTGATATTCCGTGTTACACAGCAGCTGACCACATTCCAAAACAGGAATGTGCCTGGACCACACAGTTATATTACTTCATATCAGTTTCATACATGTTGAGTTCATGTTTATTTCTCACACCTTATCAACATCATAACACCATCAGTCATTGCTTGGTTTTCTGTCATACTTTACCATCTACAGACAGGCAACCTCCACTAATTTTTTCCTCTTGGCCTTCACATCTCATGGTATGAATTCATTACATCACTGGGGGTTTTGTGACAGTCCAAATCATGTAATACATGTAATGTAGTACATTATTGTAGAATATCAACACTTGAATGAAACTCTCAGAAAATCAGGATTAGGATCAGGATTAGACTAAAACTAGAAGACGCAAAAGAGAATCAGCAACTCCACAGACGCCAAAGTGCTTCTAGAACTTCTAAAAGTTTAGAGTCCATCATAATCATAGGGGGTTTTGGTTAAGAGCAAAACAATTGCTGCTGTATATAACAATTCAAAATTTTTTGCTTTCTTATCTTACCATATTAATATGATGATATGTTGTACAAACATCCCTTCTGCTATTTCTGTATATCCGTACTAAACTACGCATTTCTTCTTTTTAGGCTCTGTGCTGAAGACAAATATTGGAAGGGAGTAATAGGAAAGTCCCATCAGAGAGAGGGGAAAGCTTTTCATCAGAGGAAGGAATGCTGCCTTGTCTGTTCATAAAGATATACATGAGATTAAAACAGGACTTCGCAAGAGAACTGGTGACATTTTCACTATTAGTCAACACAGAAAAAGAGTGAAAAAAATGTCAGAGTGATGTCATTTGCATGGGTTGCTGCTCGTCAATCAGCTGGTGTGCAGAGGTTGACTAGAGAACGATCTGACTGCAGATGGAGGAAAAATGTAACCCGGCCCAAGGCCCTGTCTTTCAGAGGAAGGTTTCACAACAGATTTCAAGGCTTTCATAAAACTGATGTGTCTGAAAATAACTGAGCAAATACAAATTGTTAAGGTTTGTTCTTATTCCTCCCTCTCTGCCTTTATTTCATTGCATGACCCTAAGCAACTCTGCCAAAAAAAAAAAAAACCCAACCAAAAAAAACCAAAGCAACCCCCCAAAAAAGAAACAAGAACTTGTGAAGGGTGTTACATCCTATCCAAAGAGAGGTGCAAAATATCAAGTGCTCTGTTTCTCTTCAAAAGCCTGGTCTCGTTCTCTCCAGTGACTATAGAGGGAGCCTTGATGACCAGTTTAACGCAGACACCTAAAAGAGGACAATAAGTCTTATTTATCAGGAACTGAAATTAAGACTTATCGCGTATACTACATTCCTATATGATATTTGTGGGCCAGTAGTTCTTCCATACATGTACCTTTATTGGACCAGTAAACCATGTATTTATAGATAAAATGTCCTCTTATCTTTAATCTTGACAGCCATGAGGGATTCAAAAAAATCTCATGCTGATCTCTCTGTTCCAGTCCTTCCCTGCGCAGAATTTAGTTTGCTTTTACTCATTGTCTGTGATCTCATTTGATTTAGGTGCCTGCTTGTCACAACCACTACGTTCTTTCTCAGAAACAGCTAGTTCCTCTGCTGGCCTCTGCAACTGTGCTACACTGCATGACGCTTCCTTCCAGGAGTCCAGGGTACTGAAAGGGAACAAAATGCATTTTCAAATCCCCAGTGGCAAGAACTGAACCCACTATTCTGGCCACACAATTTCAGAAGATCCAATATACCGTTCAAAATGTGGGCTTGATGCTGAACTCTTTGCTACCACTGAAGTCAGTAGACATTTTGTTTAAATAAAAATGCAGATCCAGGTTTTTAGACTGTGAATTTATTTTTATAAGCACCAAGATTACATAAATGTAAATATATATATACATACATGCACGCATGGGTTTTGTTTGGTAGAGGGAGATTGTCAGAGCTAGGAGTGAGAATTAATCACACAACTCCCACTGACTCAGTACAAAGACCCTATGTGCTTTTAAAAACCTCCCCCATCATCTACATCTTATTCTGACTTGGTAGAGCTGTTGCAAAGGGGACATTTCACTAGTGACAGCTGTTGTTTTACATTTTCCTTTAGCTGGCAGGTTAAAACAAAAAAAAACCAACAAAGCCTCAAGGAAACAATACAGCACAGAGGGCAGCGCAGGCAAACAGGCAGAAAGCAGCATCCTCAAGATATCTCACGAGGGAAGGAAGATCAAATCTGCCAGCTGTTCCAGAGAAACCTGTAGTCTCTAATGCTCCCTTTGTATGCTTCGTTAGTTCAAATGATACTCCAATTACACTGAATGCAATGTTTATTTTTTATTTTAATATACTCTTTATATAGCCATAGCCATGATCTTTTGTGTAGGCAGATGCAGTTATTTGCATGTTTTGCTGAAATAGAACTGAGTATGTAATCTGTAATAAGTAACTTCCTGAGTTTTGTGAGTTATGATATTAAGCTGCAAAAGACTGATCTTTAAATCCATAATATCAAATATTTGTTCAGTAATTGCATTGCCAAAGGTTTTGTTTGGCCTACAATAACCTGCAAAGCTGCAGAGACCACACTGTTAAAAAGGACACAGTGTCCTAAAAGGTGACCCTTTTACCCAAACTTTTCTGTAATACATACAGGACGGGGCATGGTTTGTCCAAATTGTACTGACTTTGCACTCCTGCTGACTCTGAGAGAGGATACTGCAGAATTTTCACAAGGGTAAATGACAGCCAAGTAATGCTGCTTTGAGTGAAGGGTAAGAACTTTGCACCCTCACGGGTAGGTTTTAGGATCCCGACAGCTCACTTTGCACCAGCTGTGGTGCATTACACTGCATGGTGCAGGCCTGTCTAAACGTGTAGCGTGCACCTACAAATTTGACTTGTCCAAGCTTGGGCAGGTAAATCAAGAGGGGAACAGTACTACATCTGCAGCCTGTACTTGCCAGATTTCAAATCCTGTGCTCTGATCTGTGACTGTTTTAGAGCTTTTATTTTAAAAGTTTCCTGAAAAGAAATAACACCCCAGTATGGGTTTTTTCCCTTAGCCTCATTCTTGTAGAAGGCTAAACATTTCTTGCTTATTTCCTCCCCTCTCCCACAAAAATAGAAAGGAAATAATCGTTCCAAAGTAGTTATCCAGCATGAAAAATTTCTGCAAAGGAAGCGTGAAGTTAAAGATATGTAAGCTGTGCACACCACCTACAACTGAGAAATCAAGTTCAACTAAAATGGACTCCAAGTAAATGCACTCTGCATTGCTTGGTGTGCTGTCCTTTATGTCTGTCCACTCTTTGTTAATAAATAAGCCTCACAATATCCTCATATACCATTCTAAGACTATTTATTTGTGATATTTGCATTTGTATCAGTCACCTACTGTGAATATTACCTCTTCAAAAAGGTAATCAGCATTCTCTGGACTTTCTTAGGAAGTCTTTCTTGATGCTTTTCCTAAATTAAACTAAACTAAACTAAACTAAACATGTTGCTAGAGCAAAGGCAGAAGACTTACCGTGTTTCAGAACTGACATTTGGTTCATGTCTATGGTAATGAGGATTTGTCAGTTCTAGTTCCTCGCATTAAATCTATTAGTATTCCTTATCGCTTGGACAGGCTTGCTCTTAAATTATCAAGCTCATGATGTTTTGCTTCAGTAAACTCCAGTGCAGAAAACCTGGCAAGGTGCTACCCAGGGGCTTTACCTTCTGTGTTGCTAAGGAAACTGTACGTACATAAAAAAGGAAACAAACATTTTAACTGATCCACCACTCCAATTTAAGCCCCTTAGCAATTTTTACAGATTTCATGTAGTTGTATTCTGAGGGACTACAACAAGGATCCTTAAGACACTTGGCTAAAATATTCTGTGTCCTTCAAGTGACTTTCCAGTAGCAGAGTTTTAATTGCACACCACAGAAATGTGTGCTATACTTTTCAATATCTGCCACCCTGTAGCCATCCTCGTATGCTCTCGTCTGTTGCAGACAACTGTGAGGAGGAAATTAAGATGCTTCATGTAACAGCTTCATGGTAGCAAAGAAATCTGGTGGAACAAAACACTCTCCTCTTTGGAATTGCTGGCACACAGCTGCATTGGCAATGCCATCATCTTCACACCGTACCTTTGTAAGGGAGAAGTTTAAATAAGCCCCAACACTTTTGAAACACTATTCCACTTGCACAACAAGTAACTTGCTTTCCAGTTTGCACACTGCTCTACAAGATTTCAAAAAAGTTATTGCACCGTAATGCACTAAACACTGAAGGAGAGAGATCCTAGATAAAGCTGGGAAAAAAATTCAAGGATTTCCTATGGAGATTTTCTAATACATTGTTACAAGACAATTCACAAAGAAATATTTAGGGAGTTTTTGTTTTCTTCAGAAGCTGAAATATCTCTGAATTAAAAAAATATTGTGTTGCCTTAACATCATGAGCTAGTCTCTGATGAAAAAGATATGAGTTCACCATTTTCTGCCTTAAATAATCCTTTCTCAAATGCAAGAGTGGCGGGAGTCAGAAGAAGCATGCAGAGGAGGCAGGGAAAACAGGAGATGAAGTGATGACAGGCAGGGAACAGAACAGCTCCTACCCTCAGATAGGCAATGACAATGTCACATTCAGGTCCAAGGATCACATTTCCAATTTTTGCAAGTACATGGGGGTAAATAAAGGAGAATATGCATTATTGTGGGAGCCCTAGGTCTTTTCTCCATGTAGCAAAAAATTCAAGCTATGCAAGTGTACGATATACATATTCAAGAATAAGGCCACCTGTGTGAGAGTTATGCATGAGGAAGCCATCCTTGAAGACCTGCACATGTAGATAGACCTTTGAAGAGCTCAGTCCATTTCCTTCTCCATACAGTGACCTCAGCTGACTTTTCATGATGTTTGCTGTCATGAAGGAAGAATTGTGGCTGCAAAAGTACCTTTTTATTCTATTAATGTAGCTGAGATACATTTAAGTGGTATAACCAGCACCAGTGAACAGAAGATAAAGACAGGAAAAAATCAAATAAGAAATACAGCACAAGTTTACAGCAAGTGTAACTGTCCCTTAATATAGATTAATCAAAAAGAGAAGACAGACAAGTTGCAGCAAGGCAAATTCTTGTTAGACATATGGAAAAATTTCTCCCTAGGGAGGCTGGTCAAACACTAGAGCAGGATGCCCTGAAAGTTTGTGGAATCTCCATTCCTGGCAATTTTTAAAACTTAACGAAAAAGGCCTCTGTAACCTGATCTGACTTTGAAGTTCCTGCTTTGAGCAGCAGGTTGGACCAGATGACCTCTAAAGGTCCATTCCAACTTAAGCTATTGCAAAATGCCGTGATGGTCTCACTGTCTTTCATATCTTCATATCAGAAGTGTATGCAGTTATAGAAGTGATACATTAGCAAATGAAAGTAACACTTGAATATAAAGTATGGCATGCAAAATAAATACGGTACATGTGACAGGAGGACAGAGCAGGTGATTCAGAGTTCCCTTTCAGTCATCAGGAATATATATAAATATATATATATATACATACAAATTTACTGAGTTAACTAACAAAATAGGATGCAACCCCCCCTCTAGTTTATTTTTCCCTCCAACCTGAACATCAGCAGCATAGAAATATGTTTGCTGTGATTTGCATGACACACTGTAGCACTTATGTCAACCCTTCCAGTGACAGCAAAGCTGAAGATATTGTAGCACAATATTGTAGTTCACAGCAATAGTGAAACTCAGTTGTCTTTGCTATGTACTTGAAATAAAAGACTGAACCAAACATGAAGCAGGTAGGGACAACTTTTGGTATTTGTTTTTTTGAAATATTGGTTTCCATGGTGACAGATAGCTTTAAAAAAAAACCAAAAAAAACCATGGTTGCACATATTAGACTTCAAGAATCTGAAAAGAAAATATAGTAATGAGAAAATAAAAGCATCAAAAAATTTTTTTAAAAAATTATTAAGAATATGAATCTAGTTTGGAAAAGAAATTGATTTTAAAGAAGAAAATAAACTCCTTGCTCACGGGAGCCATTCCTAGAGAAATTCCAGTTGAAGAGAAAAGAATAATATAGGTAGAGACAGAAAACATTTTAAAAGCCTGGATTAAGAACTGCTCCCCTTGGAAGTTTAGAAATACATTATTCCCCCCTGCACCAAACTTTTACAAGAATTCCTAAAGGCACGTTAAACTTCTTTTCCAGCTCTCATGTCCCCAAGTTGTTTTTAACAGTGTGAAAGCACCAGGATTCCTCACTCTCTTACCAAAGAATATGAAGCAACTTAAGCAAGATGGATTTTGGCATTGCAATGAAGGCCTGGATGCAATCTATTTAAGCAGATCCTGCTAATTCTTTCTACTATATCTTGTGTGCAGAAGCAGGTAATAAAACTGTGTACCAGTACGTCCAGAAATACATTCCTGTGTTGGATTCCATGAGTGGTAGCTAAATGGAAGACGTTACGCTTTTTAAAAGGTAAATGAGCACAGTAAAAGAAGTTCTGCTCAGCACCAAAACATTGCAAATTTTGAAAGAGTCTTTACAGCAGGACAAAAGTTTGCAGAACAGTTTGAGAAAATCTTAAAGATTTTGGATTAGTTCCAGTGTTATTTAATAAATGACAATTTTTACACAACAGCAGCATTCATGACACTCTAGCTTTGCTCCCTCTCTGGCTGCCGGCCCTGCTCCGCACCAAACAGCACAGCAGAAGGGAGGAGCTGCCATGTTCTCTCCAAGCTGAGGACACACGGTGTACTGCTGGTGTTCCCTTCAGCTCTACACTACCCAAAGCCTTGGCCAGGGACGTTGCCGACTCACACTGGGGCCATGGCCCCCTGTCACATCTGCCCCATTAGGGCGTTGACTGTTGACACAAGGTTGGTGTGGTCTCGTTACTGTCTTCACTCGTTTCATGCATTTTAACATAAAATCTTAACAGCTTGCACTCAATGATAGCAAAGGAAGCCTCAGCTGCAGCATCTGGCTTCCAGGCTCTGGATGAGAAAGAGGAAACAGGCTGCATTTCTTAAAACAGGATAACCAATTGTAAACCAGCAAATATGTTTTTGTTGTCTTTAGGAGATGCAGAGGTAAATCGTATTGTCTACTACTGTTATCACTGTGAATTTGCTGAAGGGAAAAACAGCTCTGCCCTGGCACACAAAAGAGCCTCCTGCCTGCTAACTTTGACATTTTGCTGTTCCTGACGGAGTGTTCTGCTTGTGCAACCCCACCAAGTTTCCCCTACGTCACTCTTGCAGCCTGTTTCCTGGTCACTTTGGCCTCTGCAGGAACTTCTCCATGTGGATGCTTCTGTGTCATAATAAATTGTCCCCTCCCATCCATCCGCCCACCCACCCTTAAAATAAATGTGCAGAAGTGACCTAGGATTTCCTCCACAGGGAATGGACAGCAAATAAGTTGAATCTGGCAGCAATCTCCACACTTCAGCGACTTACACACTTTCCCTTACCATCACAGTGCGACAACACTCACGCACACTGCGGGCTGTCCAGCATAACAATAGCTCACAAATATCATCTTCCCCAGTTACTGTCCCCTGGCAAAATGTAATTTTCCCCAGTTATTGTCCCTTGAGCGCATGGATTTTGATCATATGGCTACAACTGCTATTATCACACCATCGCTTACTGCGTCCCAAACTGCCAATACATTCTCTCTTTCCCTTCAATCTCTAAAAAGCAACCCGGTTTATAGACTGGGATGGGCAGACACAGAAAAATTACCCTTCCCTCGTATTTCTCCCCCAGAGTCCAGAGTCCACATCTAAAGTAATAATGCCTTGATTTCAGTGGATATTTAGCTTAAGAAGTGGGTGAAGATTTCGACATTCATCATTATGCAGAAAAGAGGTTGTTTAACATGGGATTCGCCTGACTATCTTAAGCTTTCCATATCCCGGTTAGTTGTTCTACTAATGGGTGTTGATAATAAGTGGAGAAAGCAGGCGATCCTAGCACATTGGTAATTTCATCCCAAATTAGAGACAAGAGGTATTATATTATTAAAGTACAATCTTCTCTCCATTGGCTATAAAAAGTCTGGATAACCTTCCCTGATACGGATACCTTCAGTGGAGGCAAGTAAGACTCCAGTGTCTCATGCCCTTCACATAAATGGCTGAACAAATACTAAACAAATGGTTAAACAAAGAGCTGGGATGCACCAGTTCAGTGCATGTGACTCTTGATTCCACTCTTAAAGCAGATGGTAGCCACTGGAATGGCACATTAATGGCCCGTCCTTTGGGCTGTGTTCCAAAGACTGCAATTTCAGCATAGCTCTGCATGTTGGAAGTTATGTTCATGCAACTGTGATACTTGTAATTTTGCAAAAAATGCTTCTTTTTCTGCATTTTATGCAATTATAAATCTATTTTTGTTGCTCATACATCTAAATTTTTTACTGCAGAAAGTTACTTTGTAATCTGAAACTGTACTTGCTACTTTATAATCTGTACTTGAAAAATAGAAATGAAGATAAAGAATCCAGATCCAGATATCAAAATCTTAATTGAGTACTATCCAAAGTGGTTCTGAATGGTGAATTTACCACACCCCTCCTAGAAATAGTCTTCTGGGTCAAAGAAGAAAGCAATGGAAAATGGGTCCTCACATAGTTCTGTAACTAGTCTTTTCAGACCTGAAAATAAAGCAGTGCAATTTAATCATCTGGAAACAAGCTGCTTAACAAAATGTTTGACACAGAAAACACAGGATGTAAATAAAGAAATAGGTAGGAGATTCATTATTCTATAAATAAATTATCTATAATTTGTTTAAAGCAATCCTGGTATCTAATAGATTCTGCATAAAAATATTTTGTTCCCTGGGTTAGAATAGGGAGCAGCAGGATGTGTGTGGAAAGGGAGATTCTGGGGTAAAGGGTGAGTGAAGGCAGAAGACTCAGAAGAACAAGAGGCACAGTGGAAAAGGGGAAAATCAAGAATTAAAGATGGAAGGGGTCAAAAATATTCAAACATTGTTCAACAACTAAACTAAATCAGCCCTGTTGCCAATGAAGAGGAAATGTTAGGATGACAAACAAGTGTATTAACCCTGCTGATATAATCTGCTGACAATGACTGTTCAAGCTCAAGTGACAAATTGTTCAAATATACATAGTTTCAAGCATGTTTCAAGCACTTTTCAAGCCAGAGAGAAAGAATATAGAAGACACCTTGTGTGTATCGAGCACTGCTGCCCTGCAATGGTCCAGTTGGATCTGATTAAGCGGTTTCCTTGGGGAAGACAGGGGAACGGGTGGGAATTTGCTCTTCCAGAAAACACACAATAGTAACCTCTGGAATTGAGAAGGAAATATTACTCTACCAGAATTCTTAGTAATTGACCACTGCACTGCAGATGTTAACCTAAATCTGCCTGCTCAGGGCTACCTTCACATCAGTCCAGGATTCCCAGCACAGAGCTGCCTAGTAAGCAAAACATTATGGAGCGTCTCAAAGGGGGAAACACGTACCCTTGCTTCAATTAAAATATCCAGCCTCCTGCCACATATGTCCTAGTACTCTTGGCTATTCGAGCAAGCAGAAGGGATACTGGGGGGAGAGCCGAAGGAGAAACATATCTCACAGAAGACTGATCATTATTGTCGTGTTGTTAAAGCTCCAGAAGTCAATGTTAGAAAGGGCAAGACAACGATTCGACCATTTGGAGAAGTTGTGCTAGCTTCACTTTTAGGGAAGCATGCTAAGACTGTATGATAGACTTGAAAGAAATTATCCACTGGGAGGAGGGGAAAGAAGGAGGTAGATACAGCTAAGAAACAGGGAAAATAAGAAAATGGCTTGTTTCGCCTGCCATTTGACACTATGAAGTGAATTTAATTCTATTCAAACTACTTCAGTCCTTTCCCTTTTCAAACAGCCATAGATTTAACATTATTTTTTTATTACACTTTGCTTTTTGGTGGTATTTTGTAAAGTTTGAAAAACAATGTCAGAATTCAAATTTCAGTTACTTCCCTTACTGTTTTCAGCATGTTATAACCCCAGACTCTTAGGATAACAGTTCCTGTTTTAACCAGAGGCAGTAGACAGGATATCTCCTTGGACTCCAGCCTTGCTTTCCACTTGGATATAGCAGAGCTCATATTTAGCGACCTTCCTAGTGTGCTACAAGACTTCATTATTTTTCCCCCCTTTCCTCGTCTTTCAAGAGTGGTTGGAACCTGAATAATTAGACACTTCTGTGCCATGATAGCATTTCTTCAACCCCACTATCATAAAGGTTAGCTTATTCTAATTGCTGGATCATCTGATCTATCATTCCCCAAATCCAACTTTTCTCAGAACTTCATGTTAAACTCTTCAGTCAGCTAAACTACTGGATTTCCAGAGTAGCCCTATTAACTTCAATGGTGTTTCTCTAGACTTGCGGCAGCCCACAAGGACAGTTTTATATGGCATGAAATACCAAACCATGTCACTTCTCATCTTGTCAAACTCGTTTATGCATTACTGCTGCCTCTTAGCTTTGGGGCTTTAGAAGTTGTTCAAAATTATTGTCACACAAGGTCTTAAAATAAGGGAGCAGTAGTGCTCTGTGTGACAGGAGCACAGGACAAGGAAAGGAAAGGGGAAACCTTGAGATCCTGGTGCTGAACAGAATCACAGAAGGAAGCCTGTGCTAAGAACAATGTGCTGGTTAGGAGGCCAAGGGCATCAGTAGAATCTGTGACATGTTTCTGGGATGTCTGAAAGAGAAAAGGCTCCATACTGAAGTTGTAGATGTACCATCAAACACAGCTTTTTCCTTTTTTTTTGTGGGAGTAAGGCTCTCTATCTCACTTCCACCATTTCGATTACAATACCAAAAAAATGCTTAATTAAATGCAACAGTTTGTCCCTGGGGTGTTCTTTAAGATGGAAAATTTCACATATTAAACCAAAGAATAACAACATGGCTGCTGGGATGACATTTTGTTGGAATTACGTTGCCGAGTCCTGTTTTTCATGGTGCAGCATGTCAGTGTGCTATATACTTGGCACAAAGCTAGCTCTTTATAGAGCTTTTGTTTGATTTTTTTTTTCTTAAACGAGATCAATGTTTGGAAAAAGAGCCAAAATAAATGTAAGTCTCTTTGCTGGCAGCTGTGCAAGTTTTTAGATGTGAGTTTTCGGTTGATTTCTGCCAGGAACATCTGCCTTGAACTCATTTTAGTCTTACTAAGGTTGTCACCCTTCCGAAAGGAATTCCTGTTTCCCTTCCTTTCACACACATACGCACTGCTTATCAGGGCATCTAGAGGAACACACAGATCTGTGTGATTAAGAAAAAAAAAGATGGCCTGTCACTCATCATATCCCTCGGATTCAACAGAAAGGAAATTCATTTTAGTGAGCATTGAAACCAAACAATAGCAAGTCTGCAGCTGGTTTCAGGGGTCTGATGTCAACAACACTAAACACATTTTTATCTCATTTGAGATTTATTGAAAAAGCAGAGTGCTTGATAAACAGTGGCTGACAAAAACCAAAACAGATTAGCTCAGCAAGTAAAGTGGGATGAGAGGAGAATTGTGCCATACATACTTTGGAACTTATCAAATAAATCTGTTTATTATAAAATATTAACTAGATGAAACATAATTTCTGTTAAGGTTTATCCATAGTTACATTTCTTTGCCTGTGTATAAGAATTACAAGCTTAAGTATTGAGAAAAATGCCAATTTTGAGATTTGTTGCATCTAAAGCTGTTAGAACTAAAAGCAGTTTTCATCAATGTTTATTCATCCTCTCAGCTAACAAACCAATCTTCTTCTCTCAAAGTGACAACGTTCAAAAAGAAAAACCAGAAGCTATTCTTTGAAGTTTTCAGAGATGACATAGTCAAGGATTAGTTATAAAATATTTTTGCTTGCTTTGTAAGAGGCAGTAGATCCAATTGCTTTTTCTATTCTCTGCATGGGATCTTCCTGTTTTCTTTAGCTCCCACACTACTCTTTCTTATCTTCTATAAGAAATCCAGATGGCTAAGATTTAGGACAGCCCATGCTTGGTGACTAATGCATTAATGCAGAGGATGTTACGTTGTCTGAAGAATAGGCAACGAGTAAACAATTAAAAGATTGTTTACACTGCCTGCAAAAAAAAAGAGAAACCTCTGAAAATGCCTTTCACAGCATCCAAATCCCACCCCCCCATTCACAACGTTCTGTAACTCCTTAAAGATCTTTCAATACTTTCCAGTATTTCTTAACAGAAAAGTGCTTTAGGGCTACATAATACATCAAAAGAATGCCTCTAATGCCTATCAACATGAAGGGATTTTCATAAAAATGTGCAGTATTAGATAGCTCATCTAAACTGCAGTATTAGATAGCTCATCTAAACTGCTCAAACTTAGGCAAGACACCAGGCAGTATGTGGTACCACCTGGTAACTCTGCAGGAACTCCTATATGTGGAGATGAATGTGTCTGCTGTGCCATCTCCAGTCAAGGGACGTGGAATCGAGGCAGAGATGCAGACATGCACATTGAAGATTGCCAGGGATTGAAAGGTTGGTGAATTGTGTGAGCTAAATCTTCCCACGGAAGGGAGTGGGAGGGGGAGGGAGGAGAAACTTGCTTCCTCTAAAGGATCAAAGCAGAAAAGTAAATCCAAACTCATGAACTAAACGCAATGCATCATCTTAGGCTACAGCTGTGTTAATAAATTAAATTGCACTAAAGAACATTTCTGAGCACCGTGCATGTTGTTAAAACAGGCTGTGGCATGGCATTGGATTAAATGAAATAACCTCTCTGAAATATGACCATATGGGCTAGCTGTTTTTTTGCATCTACAGTGTACATTCAAGAGAAAATCCATCCATACAAAGGTGACTAATATCTCAGGAAGAAATCTCTTGAGGTAGATAAGGAATGGCAGAGGAATAAGGATTACAAGTATCATACCTACATATAAATATGGTTAAAATAAATGGATGCTTATATACTTTTCAAAGTAAAAATATAATACCAGGATTTACAGATTAAGTCATTTTGAAAATTTGTGCTCCACTAGATGGTCTAAAGCTGGTTAACATTGGCAATAAACAGCACTGTGAATTGACTAAAAGATTGATGCTGTGTTGGAAACAGTGGGGACTAGCACAAATGATGAAGAGAAAGAAGAAAAATTATGGCAATTAATATGCCATCTGATGTCTTCCCCTCTGGGAAATTAACATTAAAAGACTTTCTACATGATTTTTCAGAAATTATATTCCTTTGCAATTAGCTTTTACGTGATACCCACTTTAAGGCAGTATACACTCCATGCTCTCTGGAGGCTTCTTTCCTTCAATTACTAGTCCCTGCTCAGGAGGAAGATGTCGTCAGTCAGTCAGGACTTCCAGAGCGCAACAATATTCCCAAGAAACAATAGCCACCACCCTGTCCTACAGTGACTTACTGGGAAAACTCTGCTCTTGGTTTCCAAGTTTGGATGAGTAAGAATTAGTTAAGTGTGCCTGTTACCTGGAAGCATTGTTTTCTGTCGTTGACATAGCTAAGACCTTTTAACTGTTGCACAATTATCCCCAAACCCATGACAATATGAACTACAATGATCCCAAGCGTAAATGAGTAACCAAGCAGCTTTTGAAAGGCAGAGGAGAAGCATATTTATGGATTGATTGCATGCTACGATACTAGATAATGCTATCATACAAATAGCAAACATTCCCTAGCTGCTACCTCATGAGATCAGTTTTACTGCTGAGGACACAGGCCGGCAGCCTATAGGCTCTCTAACCATGACAGTGCATACTGCCACATCCAACAGTGCACACAAGGTAACTCCTCTCCTTGTTTTACCGTTACAGGACAAAGAAAAATGAAGGCTGTGTTCCCACAAACGGTTTTTGGAGGACAGAACAGGTCTGTGAACATGGCTTGCCCCTGTTTACCTCCACACAGTGCTCACCCCGTTTACCTTTAAAAGCTCACCGTCTCAAAGGTCCAAATTCTTCAGCGTAACTGTAGCTGCTTTGCAAAACAAAGCAGCCTTCATCTGGTTTATTGAGCTTCTTAAGAATTTTCCTTATGTAAGGTGAAACTCAGGTAATCCACAGACATGAAAGTAATGCCTTTGCTGTTTGAACATTTCATATTGATGGAAAGGGAGCATCTGAAGCAAATGGGACACAGTTAAACATCCCCTGCTTTTAGAGATGTCTGCTTCTTGCAACTCTCTTTAGGCTGCTCTAAAGAGTGCTGGAGATTTGGACTTGCACAGGTTAGACCACGGAGTGGAGGGTATGAAAGAGAATTGCTGCCACCATTTTATCAAAGTGCAACTTGGTTGCAGTGCAGAAGGGTTAAGCTCTGTCAAACCCACACCATCCAGATCATTCCAGCAGGCTTTCCACTCATAACTACCTTAAGCAAATACTTTTTCACTTTCAAATGTTTTTACTAAATTTGAGCAGCAACTAAAGAACAATACTGCAGAGTTAAAATAGAAATAAAAACCCACACACTCTGCTGCTGGTGGAGCTTTTGCATTCATTAGTCATATTTCTATCCTGTTTGACTGTGTTATTACTATTTTCTTTCATTCTTTTTCCAGAGGCTGCCTATAGATATGCCTGATGACCGTTATTGTTTCCATTGTTGCTTTTCTAGTGCGGTGCCCAGAACAGCATATTGCTTTGCCATATGTAATAAAATATTAACAAAGAAAAAAAAGAGCATAGAAAGGATCTGCCCACTAAAATAACAACAACATGCCTCTGGCATAGGAACGGCACTGAAAACCTTCCATTCAGGACATCCAAAGATGCTCCTGGATCTGCAGAAACATTACATACAGAAGATTAATAGATGTATATATTTATTTCTTAGCTCATTCCAGAAGACAAGAAGGAAAAATGGAAACCATTATGAAAAACAAATAATACAACCTATACATGTTTTTATTAGTGTAGTATTTATTAATGAGAAAACTTCTCCTACCCTGAAACTTATAATCCTGTCTTGGACAGAAGCAGGTATTTAACACTGAAGATGAATGGTCTTCCACCACGTTGAGCTGCAACTGAAGTCAAGGACTAGTCAGCAGTGGACTCTTGCTCTAGGATTCAAGAATGAGGTAGTTGAGGTCTCTCAGGTCTGCAATGCTGTTATTATTATTTTCCTTTCTCGCCTTTCTTCTCTAACAGACGAGCAATGTGGGGTGATTTACGCCCTCCTCTTCAGTAGTACACCTGGGTTTGATGACTATGGAGAAGAATGACAGTGCTGAAAAGAGTAGAGCCTCTTTATTTAGCTACAACCCTGGCCATCTTTTCTTTATGGTAGACACAAAATAACTTCCACTATGACAGAAATAAAAATTTTTGTAGTTCAGAAGCGTCAGGAGAGCAAGGTGAAAGGGTGAAGGAGCACATATGCACTAAGTTGCCATGCTCCATGCTCAGAATCCTCCAGGACTGATGTGTCCTCTCCAGCCCACAGACCTCCACCGTCTGGTTTCTTAAGACATTTGTGCATAAACAAGCCTGATTTTTTAATCCTTCAAAGTATGATTGTATCCTTCAGTGAAGGATACAATGTTAGACATCAGATGTTAGACATCAGACTTAAGTGCTTCTGCTGATACTCAGGATTGTCTACATAGATAATGAAAGGCATCACTGAATCACTCACGGGAGGGTTGAAGTTTGATGTGTCTCCCTTCACCAGCCATTCAGACAGTTCAAAACTTTCTGCCTAAATTCAGGCTGCCTGAATGCCTTTAAGTCAGACATTGTCACTTTTATTATTGAAATCTAAAACATTAACACAACATTTGCATGTGGGGACTCTTCAAGATAAAACCAAATTCATTTCATCTCCCCAAGAGAAACTCACTTAGACAAAATAGAATCAAGATGCAAACTAGTCCCCAAACAATTAAAAGAACCCAAACTCCCAACCCCCTAAACTATGAAATGGGGAAAAACACCACCAAAAAAAGAAAGAAAAGTATCACAGCATGTGCTAGCTTCATGGCCTACTATATGTTTGCCTTTGACAGTTTCTGCAACATTGTGAAGTACAGTGCAATCCCATGTCACAGGTGGGGATTTAATATAATAATACTAAGACTCAGAACACATACAGTATTCAGATCCCTACACTCAAGTTTAAGTGTTGGCTTAGTGCCAGAGTGCTACAGTCCTAAATGCTTTTGAGGGAATATGCTTAGATAGATCTCATTCAGGACAGTTCAGAAACCTGTGTCATTGGAATGGATCTTCCAAGCCCAACACTAGATTGCTTCTTGGGACTATTGGGGAAGTTGTCTTCTAAGGCTACTTCGAACAGTTGAACATGTTTTTGCAGATGATGTTATAGAAAACCTTTTTGTAAAACTTATATTATAATCATGGACAGATATCCAGAAAAAGGTTTTGTGCCCAAATATTTAAATATATGTTTAAGAAAAAGTGAAACAAAAGACACAGGGAGAGTAGAATAGTCTAGACTAGACTAGAGTAGAGTAGAATAGAATAGAATGTTTCCATTGGAAAGGACCTAAAGTGGTCATCTCGTCCAACTGCCTGACCACTTCAGCACTGACCAAAGGTTAAAGCATGTTATTAAGGGCATTGTCCAAATGCCTCGTGAACACAGGCTTGGGGCATCAAACACCTCTGTAGGAAGCCTGTTCCAAGGTTTGACCCCCCTCTCATTAAAGAAATGCTTCCTGATGTCCAGTGTAAACCTCCACTGGCGCAGCTTTGACCCATTCCCACATGTCCTATCACTGGATACCGAGGAGAAGAGCTCAGCACCTCCCTCTCCACTTCCCCTCCTCAGGAAGCTGTAGAGGGCAAGGAGGTTGCCCCTCAGTCTCTTTCTGCCCAAACTAGACAAACCCAAAGTCCTTAGCTGCTCCTCATAGGCCATGCCTTCCAGCCCTTTCGCTAGCTTTGTTGCCCTCCTCTGGACATGTTTGAGTACCTAACACCGTTCTTAAATTGTGGGGGCCACAACTGCATACAGTACTTCATGTGAGGCTGCACCAACGCTGAATACAGAAGGATAATCACCTCTTTGGACCAGCTGGTGATGCTGTGTTTGATGCACCCCAGGATGCAGTTTGCCCTCTTGGCTGCCAGGGCACACTGCTGGCTCATACTGAGCCTGCTGTCGACCAACACCCCCAATCTCCAATTGTTTTCTGCAAAAGTTTGTTTAAGTTTTTAAGTTCCCTTTCTTTCTGCAGAGAGAAAATGAAGCTGATAAGAACCTTGCAAGGGTCAGGCACACAGGCATTCATCCAGGCTTTTCTGTTTCAGATACACACAGGCTGAAAAGATAAACTTTCACTTCTTGCTTTTGCAAGCTTTGTGCTACTCAGCAGGATAGCTTCCATGACATTTCCATAAGCAAGCCCCTCATAATTTGCAAAGAGCTTTCACTGGCTTCTTGGAAACTGGAGAAAATGAGCAATGGGTGTACCACAGCCCATGGGAATCTTTGGATCAAAACCTCCAATAATCATAGCCATTAACATCTTTCAATATAATGCTATTTAATAATAATATCATTGGAAGATCATCTGAATTGATAGGTCTTTGGGGAAAGAAAATGGAAAAAAAAATCCACGATAAATACAGAAAATCTAAATAGACAATACTCAGAAGCTGTAGCGGTAAGGAGTCAGCAGGGGTAGACACATAGACCAAAAGAGAGAGACATTAAAATAAATACATATATATTTAAATTGAAATAGCATTATGATCCTTTTGTTCCAAAGCAGCGATGAAGTCAAGTAGATAATTTTTTGCTTCCCAATAGCCTGTATAGACTGTCCACTCAGATTTACTTTACATTAGACTGAAAATAAAACTGATGTGAAAATTTTAGGTGAGCAGCAAGGGATCAGCTTTTCTGTCTTCCAGGCAAAATACTGTGTTTTCCAAATACTTAAAAGTTCTTCTTTGGATATTTATGTGTTTTGGAAAAATGGCTTTTTGTAACAGAATATCATGGGAAATTTCCATCACAGCCTGCTGTACACAGTAGCTCAGAAAGCATTCAAAATGGAATAGGTCAAAAGTGCACCAGGCAGTGGTGGCATGTGCAGTGTATAAAGCTACTCCACTCTGCTCCTGCTGAGTCAGTGCCAGCTGGCTGCTTCCAAGAGCCTCTCTGCCCCCAACTCACCTGGCAGGGAAAAAACTTACAATTCTACTGCCACACAAAACCAGAGTGGGGAGCATCACCCTGCCCTCCTCTGGCTCCGGCCGTAACCAGGGATGGGGGGAAAACTTAAATTGTCCAATTCTTGTTCCCCTCCCCCTTTCTAGAATCACCAAAATTGCTGAGTTGTAATCTATTCCACATTAGCAAATCAGGCTTCCCAACTCAACATCCAAATGCTTTTTTTGCTTACAGTCTAAAACAAGATCTTTGGTGATGATAAACTGTTTTATGAAAATATCTACTCAATGCTCTGTCAAAAGAGAAAATCAAGGTTCAAGAATTGGTACGAAAGAGATAGAATAATGTGCTACATTATAAATCCATTATGTGCCAAAAACTTGACAGAAAAGCACTTCTGGTCCTATAAAATTGGAAAAAAAAAATCAGAGAGGAGCAACAAGGTCAAGCAGAAAAGCTCTACCAGCTTCAGATGGGGAATGATTAGGGAGACTAGATTCTTTAGCCTAGAAAAAAGATGGTGAGTATGGGAAGGTATGTGAACAGGAGGACATAATGGAAATCTATGAACTTATGAGTAGAAGGGAGAAGGTGAATAGAGCATGACTCTTCCTCACCTTCTGTACAAAACACATCTCTATCAAATGAAAATGTAAGGTGGTAGACTCAAAATAAACACAAGATTCTTCTTCAGTAACACAGTTAAGCAATGGAGAGCCTCTAGACGTAAGACATTGTAGGTATCAGACACTTATATGGGTTTAGAAGCATTTGGGTAAGTTCAAGGAAGAAAAATGATGCCTGGTAGCCTTCACTAATATGAATTATGCTCCTGTTGGCTAAGGCCTGAGCCTAGAAGACCATCCTGGATAAGAATTATCATGCAGCTTCCCTGTTGCTACATATTGCTTGGCATCAGCTAGCGGCCACTTGCAGAGACAAGTTAGGAGAATAGATGGACCTTCATATATGTCTTGTTGAGCTATTCATATGTTCAACATTCATTTTTCTTCCAGACTGGTACAAAAGAATAGCTGGTGCTGAAAAGCAACAGGAAAGAGCTATTCTGGTACACCAGTACCTTCTCTCTAATTTTTCAGCACTGGCAGTATCACTGCAGCCTGATTAGACACCTGTAAAACATACCAACATGCATTCCAAATCTTCCCCAGGGATCCTCTAGTTCACTGATTTGTACCATCACACTCACAAGAACCATATAAGCAAATACTTATCAGATATATTTCTGTTGGTATTCAGCTCTCAGGCCTGCAGCCTCCTAAAGTCCAGCTGTTCCTCTAGGTACAACCATGAACAAAACAAAATGGAAGCCATCTCCAAAAGGGAAATAGTTGTCTGGAAAGTCCTGTAACATCATTCACCTTGCAATGTTTTCAGCACATTACTTAACAACAAACAATCCAGAAAGTGAACTTTGTTCTGCATTATCACATTGGAGCTTTCCCATCTGCAGCCAAAGCAAGCGGTAGGATCACAAAGGCTGACTGCATATTGATTTTGCAAGAGACTGCACATAACTTCAAAGAGCACCAATGACAGCTTTTGCTATCAACATACCTGACTTTCCAACAAAGTTAGCAATAAAACCTTATTCACCTTTCAGCTGAAGGTTTTCCATGCATCTGACCATTTCTGATTAACCAGCTCATCTACAGATGCTTACAAGCTAGACACTAAGTGTCTGAGATAAACAGGTCACTTTAACATAACTACTTTTTTCCTTTCACAAGTGAATTGCTGAGTCATTTATACCCACCCCTCTGAGAAAAAGAATAATGGAATCCATAGAGCCCTCTGGATATTTAGGTTTTTGCAATGATACTTTTTATTACATAGCTGATAGAGGAAAGGGATTTTCTTCCCCACACTTACTTGCCTACAACTGGAAAACATTATTTCAGGCTGTAGTAATTATCATTTTCATTAAAAGAATGCCACTTAACTCAGCCATGCTGTGATCTTGTGTGTTCTTTTGTCCCAATAAACTCTCTCTTTTGACATGAATTTCAGTGGTTTCACTGGATGAGACACAAACACATACCATTGCTGGTCTGGGGCCGTCTCTGTCTTTCTGCTCTGCATATGCACAGTGCCTATTTGAACCTGGATGGCAGTCCATGACAAAAGTAAAACTCCTTTTATTATTACAATGAAAGATTGCAATAAAAGCACAGCTCAGTAGTCTAAGCAATAGAAATGAAAGCAAAAATCTCAGTAGTTTTGACTGCAAAGACAGTTTTCTTTCACAGTGACACAGGTAATTCAGCTAATAGCTTTTAATTGTTGCTCATAGTTGCCTACTGTTTGTCTGCTTACCCAGCTGTATGGAACAGGCATCAGAGCAGCACAGGGATAACATAACCATTTTAGGAAGCTAAACATGCCTCATAACATTTGATGTTCCCAGACATCCCTCGGTCCTTGGTCAGGTTACAGATTATTTAGCTGGCCTGAGAATTTCCCTGA
The DNA here is from genome assembly GCA_008711295.1 of Anarhynchus alexandrinus. NCBI lineage: Eukaryota > Metazoa > Chordata > Aves > Charadriiformes > Charadriidae > Anarhynchus > Anarhynchus alexandrinus. The sequence goes on along the minus strand of VUYV01000058.1, from coordinate 1,562,979 downwards.
CCTGAGTTAACTGTGGCTAAAGTTTATCTCTCATTTCCTGCCCTATCCCCCTCATAGCTCCTGGTTACGCTATCCGGCACCAAAGTCAAGCCTGAGTGTGTCACACTGTAGCAACTCCAAGACAGCTTCTGTCCTGTCCTTGTGGCTGGGTGCTTCCTACTTCTTTCCCTCTCATGACTTGCATGAAATGAGGGAATCTTAAACAAAGAGACTGAACAAAATCTCAACACCGGTTGTCAAAATACTGTGACCCTAGAGACTGCTTTACTACCCAAGACTGGGGCCCTTTTAGAGAGGCAAAACCCAACAATGGACTCCAAAGCTACCCTAATTCAATTGTTTCAGTTGTGCTCCAGTTTCTTCACCAGAAAATGTTTCTATTATTCTATCTCTTCCCCATTTCTCTTTTGTGATTGTACAGGTTAAAGTATTCATTAAGTTTTCTGCTCCTATATATTGTCTGCCAGCTGTCTCTGAGAATGTATTTGCCTTTCAGCAGGGTTGCTTTGAGCTCTTTGGCACGCCTTTCAAAGCATCACCCATGCACTGAACTGTGTTGCAATCAACCAAGAGCATACTGTCAGTTCATAAACATTTCAGTTTCAAAGCACCAGAATTGTTTTATATTCCTTTACTGAATGGAACCTGAAGCCAGTAAATCTGCTATTGAATTGGAGTGTAGAGCAGAGTGCATGCTCCATCTCAAGGGGGAACGGGCAACGGTCAGCACAGAGGATTCACCGCTGCCTCCCCTACTCAGGCATAGCCTTGCCCTTATAAGCTCGGCCATGCTGTCTTCTCACACCAAGTCTACCACTCTTAGAAAGCCATACACAGCTCCACAGCCTGCTTTGTTCCTAGGTCATCTACCAAGCACCCTTTGAATGACAGACGCTGTGCATGCGTGCCAGTCCAACACATTTAAACCCAGACTCTCTCAGTTGCAGTCAACACAGGCAGGCTGTCCCATGTCCTGCAACGCTGGTGACCATGTGCAGGCCCAAGCACACAGCTTCCATTCTATGGAATCGAGGCCTCAGTGCACACTGAATAGAGACAGAGAAGTAGCAGAAGATGGGTAAGGAGATGTAGAAGGTAAAACAAAGACGTTGCAGATCCATTAAATTCAAATTGTCAGTAGTTTAGGCTGGGATTTTTCATAGATGTTCAAGTGAGTGGGGCATCTGAATTTAGTAAGAATTCAGTTCAACTGAAAATATTAACTCATATAGGCTGTTATAAAGATTCCAGGATCCACAGACCTGTTTTTAACAACAGAACTTTCTCCATGTCATTTTTGACTGATATTTGAATAACCATATTCTTACACTCTAGTGTAAGAAGACTGCCCCAAAAACTAAAACACACATAGACTGCCTTATGCAGAGTTAGGAATGCTCATTAGTTTCATTACTGCAGAAAACCTTATCTGTAAAATGCTACAGAAGAAGAGATTTTTCTTGGGTAAAGGAGCAAGGAACCCAGCAGACAAGCTGGAAACCATAAAGTGGTAGCTTTCACAGTGATGGCACCATGTCTTAATTATATATGCATTTGAACCTCCTTAGATGGCAAGCAGATCTTTAGATGCAACGGCAAACTGTGCTCTTCTACCAGGGAAAGAGAAATTCTATCTCAGTGTTTGCAGTAGAAGAGACATGGAGGAAACAAACAAGCAAGCAGAGTGGTGGGTGGACAACCACACAGGCTCATCTCTCACAGAAGCCCAAGGAAGAGGAAGCACACCCACTGATTTGGACCTCACATTTTACCCTCTATTAATTTCTAGGGTTTTAAATGGGTTTAGTCACAGACTTCTCAATCTTACCTTATCAGACTTTAGTCACTTGCCTATTTCAGTCTTCCCAAATCTAAACGAGAAGAAACTAAAAGAGTTAACATGCACCCATAGTTTTTACTGCACAGTGTTTGTATTTCCTAAATCTGAGGTTTTTCCTGTAATTTCTTAATCCCGTTACTGCTTCAGACAATCACTGAATATTCTTGCTTTCATTTTCTTCTTCCATGCCTAAATTTAGATCAAGGGTTTGAATCTGTCAGCTCTTGCTCTGGAGTCCTCTATTGGGTTACTTCACAATATTCCTCTCTAGAAAGCATTTACAGCACTTCTGAAGCACTATATAAGCATACGTTAACTAATTCCTATAGCTTTCCTTTCCAGCAAACATTTCGTGTACCTCAAGCTGTTTAGTAACCTGAGGCAGATCTACAGTAGAAACTGGATTATCCTCCTTGATTAAACTATGCTTTGCAGAAAGCAAACCTTTATCGACTATTCCCTGTATTTGGTTAATTTCTAACCCCTAAGAAACTTTTTATCAGAAGACTGCCCCCAGTAAGTTCTGCTCCCTGCCCCTGCTGGTGTCTCTTCCAGGGCCCATATCATGCGGGTTAACAACACCCCACACAGGCTGCCTTCTGGGTATTTTTCCAAGCCTTCCTCACTTGAAACTTTAGTTGCTTTGCCTCCATTCCACTCAGGTCATCATACATCCTTGTAAGAATTACTGCAGCTATTTTGCAGGCATTTGTTAATACAGAAATCACTTAAGTGTAAATCCTGCTTGCAGCTAACTCCTTGTAGCCTGCTACTGTTCATATTGCTTCAAATGTAATGGCCTTTAAACTCATCTCCAAATTCCTGCTTGTGCCGCTGCTATTGAAGGTGCACTTGCTTCCACCTAAATTCAGCTGTTGTTCTTTGAATTACATCGTCTCATTATCTTAATTATCAGTACAGCTTGGTTCCTTATTCTTCTATGTCATGTTTGCTTAGGCTTCCCCTGCACTCATTCTTACCAAGTTCTTCTTCTGACCTTGGTAATATGTATCCCAAATCAGCTATGATCAGTTTAATGGATTGCTGTTCTTATTGTGGAGGCACTGGTTTCCCACTGCAATGCCGGTGATTGGTTTTTGCAATTGCTTTGTGTGAATGCTTATCAGCAGGACCGGAGAGGCCTTAGGTTTTTGGCTGCTCTCTCATAGCACACTCCCTTGATGCCCCGTTTGCCATCCCGTCTGTGGTTCCTCCACTCATCTCCAGCAATACTATCCTTCACAGCCACAAAAAAAATTCAGTTCCCTGATTTGTAAGTCTGTCTTCATTCACTTCTAACCTCTGTGTGGGTTTATCAAAGTATCTGTTACTGTAAGGTAATGAATTTTTCCTGTCACCTCTGCTTTGGCTATGTTTACTCAACCTGCTCATTGCTTTCTCTTGGATCACAGTCTTACTTTGTACTCAATCATTTGGATGCTCCCTGAATGTACCTTGCCCAAAGGTACTTTGAGAGACCAGTCAATATCATGATAATGATATGAAACCCCTGACCAGTATTTGTAAACACTTACAGAGGTAGAGATTTCCCAGTCAGTCTATCTTATACTGTCATTATTACACTTTTCCTGGTATTTAAACCAAATCTTCCATCCTAAGGAATGATTTCTGAAGTTAAAAGCATTTGAAAAACTGCTGAGAAGTAGGACTTACTGGCTTGAGCAGAGTCCTATACTAACACATCTATTTAACTTCGGTAAAGAATCTTTGTGTTTCTGTCCTTTATCTATAGCGTGTGGACTTCAGTTATCTTGTCTAGCTAAATTCTTCAGCGCAAGTTTTGCTCCTCAGTGTATTCACATAGTACATCCAAAGAGGGAAATGTGGATGGGGAATATATGAACTCATTACTTCTGTATGGACCAGTACACAACAGTGAGTTGAAAATAAAAGTCATTAAATGAAAATTTCCGCTTTTGATCCCTTTTCTTCTCCCCTACGGTTACTCTTTCATCATAACATTAGCATATCAGTACTCAGAGAACAGGACCATTTTAAAGACCACCTATTTTACCTCCTTCAACTGCTATATCCAACAGCAAAATCTGAATTTGCAAAATTATTCAGGAAAAAACTAGTATCGTCATACTATGAAAGATGTTCTTAAATTGCTTAGCTTTAAGTGAAGTTCTGATGCTATATACAAAAGATATCCTTGTTTTCAGGTGTTACAAGCATATTAGACTGAAATTTGATATACAAATTATTAACCTTAAAGAAAACTTTCAGTTCAGAAATCTGGGGCTCCAACTACTTGCTTTACCAAAGCTATACTTAGAGGGAATTAGATGGTGAAAGAAATGTGTGTTTGAACTTTGTCATTAGAACTAGATTTTTCAGTGCAAACAGTACACTTGGAAGTGGGTCTAGTGCCTTTCCCCAATCTAAACTTTCAGGATTTTAAAATATAATCTAAACCTATTAAGTCACTTTCATTCAGCCCTGTGAAAGCTGTGTAGGGGTAGATAGTACCATATACTTTTCTTTGAGATGCAGATGATGAGATCAGAAAATTTGCTGCTTCTCCTGTTCAAGAGTGTCAGTTCAGCTGTGTCAAACTCAGTCTCCTTACAGAGCATGTCTGTTTGCTTTTACAGACAAAGGACATCAAAGCCCTACCTGAGGATTGTGTTTGCACACCTTAAATACCTGAAGCAGTTCTCCTTCCAGGAGCAGAGCATACAAGGAAAACTTTATGGGCTAATTAGAAAATCAGAGTGTAATATCACTTGACCACAGCTGCCTCTGGGATAGAGATATCAGCAAATTAGTTTGCTTACAGCTTGACTACACAAGAAATAAGGGAACTGCACAGGAAGTATGAAGATAAGAATTTCTCCAGGACACTGCTTAAAAATTTCATCTTGAAAGTGAGTAAAAGTGTTTAAAAATCTATTATATGTTTTTCTTACATTTTTTTTCCCCTGCTTTTTCAGCTATAAGTAATACCTGGAAAAGCATTCATGCTCATTTCCTCAGGCATACGTTCCTGCACCTTTGCACTTCCAAGAGCATGGTAGCTGCATCAATACACAGTTTTAGCCTATTCCTTTGCTGAGGATTTTAAAAACATTTGTCCCCAAGTACAAGTATATACAGGGTGACTCAGCTGTGATTTTCTACAGTGACTATTTAATTAACATGCAAATTTGGATGCTTGTGTAAATAGTTAATGAGCCCAGAACCTGAGGAGGAATAGAGGGGGACAGGTTGCATATTTGCCTGAGACCAAACACTGTGCATCTCAAATGTTGTCTGAACCACAGAGTCGGTGGAAGTTGTGCCAGTGGTACTGGTATCATGTCTCTGTACAAGTAGACAAACATCGTACTGCGTTTCCATAGTATAGGACTTACATAACTAATTACAGAGCAGGCAAGATGTGGTGCTTATTCCAGCAATGTGTCATTCATCTTGACTTGAAAACAGGGTTGAAAATAACTTTCAGAGAAATTAGTTTTGCATTCTAGACCCACGTATTGTGCTCCTTTTAACTTGTTTCGTATTTACTTCTAATATATTTGCATAGCATGTTTTTAGTTATAACTCTCTGCTGCTGACCACAATTGTAGCCAGAAAAAAACTAATCCAGTGACGTCACTTCCAGGCATGCAGAAGAAAACTACTAGCTAGCCCTGACTATTAACCTTGAATGGGACCACTCTGCAAAATATCCAAGCATGGACATGTAAATATCTACAACAAGCAGCCCAGTCTTTCAATATTTTGGAACCGATCCTGGATACAGGAAATACAAACACCACGTGGGGAATTCCCATCACATGCTCTACCCGTCATTGCTAAAAAGAGTGGCACAACTGTTCAGCCAAGACTGGTTGTTTAATGAAGAGCACGGGATGGGGCTTCCATCCCCCACTGTCCTGAGAGCAGCTTCCTGTACCGGGAGCACATCTGCTTACAGAATAAAGACATGTCCACACCTCAGTGATAATGTGTGCATGCGAGATGTGCATCTCATGCTTGTTCGGTAGCCGTAGGCAAATGGTATGCATTCAGTGGGGCTGCGAGAAGCAGTTGAGGCCATAGCTGATTATAGCAGCCCTGAAGTGTCACACTGAAAAAGTCAAGCGACCTTACCCTGCCGTTTTCTCTGTACACTCACCAGCAGTGCTCCAATGTCAGTAAGGACAGGTGAGAGATTAAAGAAGGAAAACATAAAAAGAAATAGGTAGAAGAATGAGCTCGTGCTGTAAGCAAACTCCAGAGATCACAGAGTTACTTTATTTCTATTTTGGGTATTTTTTGGTGAATCCATTTTCTCAATTAAAAAAAAAGGGGGGAATCTGAAGACAGAAAACAGGTAAAACCTGACAAACTTGTAAAAGTGTGTTCAGCTTGATGCCTCTTGATTGCAGAAGCCATAACTTGAGAATATAGACTTGTTTTCTTGCAAAGCTTGTGTTAAAGATGCAGGAAAAATTGAGGAAATGTGAGATTCTTGTTGAAAATAAAATAAGGAACAAGACTCATGGGTAAACAACATTTTTTTCACAGCTAGCAATGGTTAGGAGGGGAACCAAGGCAAAGATAACGAACGTTCACTCAAATCTGTGCTATGTTCCTCCCATGTATGTAGCCCCCCATGGGTCAGCTGCACCTCTCATCAGTTCCCCTACCCTCAAGCCTTGCTACAGAAGCTGGCTCCTGTGCAAAAAGGTTAGAATCAGACACTTTGCTCTACCACAGCTGTGGTCACTTTTTTGAGGAGTCTGTAATGGAAATTTCAACTCATGTTTGCATCTTTCCTCAGCAGTACAGCTGCACACTGCTTTCAAAACGCTAATTCCAAGGAGTTGGACATTGTCATCGCAATTGCCATCATTGATGATTGTGTGCAAGACTGCAGGTTGAGCCCACAGATGCTCTCACTGTTGTTTTGGCCCAAGGCCTTGCTTTGCTTTCTGGTATTCCATGGCACAAGGAAGTAAGTCTGCAGACCAAGCTTGAAAATTGCACAATTTTACAAATAGAGAGCATCTGACTCCTCCGGGGGAATCCTTGAGCTGAAACCAGCCTGTCAGCTATACTTTTACAGCCTGCATTCTTGGCTGAAAAAAACCCAAACAAACCCAAACAAACAAACAAAAAAAAACAAACAGGAAAAACCCAACAAAAACAATACAAAAGCAGAAAACTGAAAGAGGAACTAAAGAACCTGAAATAGTTCAGAGAAGGAAGACAGAATATACTGTTCCTTAGCAAAAAGTAAAACCAGACAGGCAGGATTCCTCCATTATATGCAGGTGTTAGGATGAAAAGTTTTGATGCAGTACATTGTGGACATGATCTCCAGGCATGAACTGCAACAAGATTTGGTGGCCAGCAATTGTCAACCCAGCGGTTGCTACAACTTTCCTGTGAAAGATTAAAGAAGTCCGAGTCGCTGTGAAGATGCGTGCCTTCACAAGCCGCTAATCACCCTTGGTGCAGCCCAGCACTGGTCTTGATAAACTGTTTTTATCTGCAGTAGCTCTCTCTGTGGTATTGCTGGACGGTCTTCTCGTGCTGAAAGACAGCATCATGTGCCTTTACAGGGATTCCCCTTACGAAGAGGTGAACTCAGGTGGAAGACTGAGCCCATGGGGCTTTGCACCAGTAGGAGTGCCATGGGCATTTCATTTTCATAACTGGAACTACAGAAGTCTGCATTAATCTCCCATTAGAGCACGTGCCAGTCAAGCACACATACATAGCATCTCAGTTTTGAACAGTGCTCAGAATGGAATAACACAGTCTATGGTGACTTTTGTAAAAGTAAATGTGGAAACAGATATAGCCCACATGCCTGTGAGTTCAGGACCTCTTCTGTGCTGCCATATCTCACATCTGTGCTTAAGAAGCTGTCGTTAATCTTCAAGAGTAATTTGTTTTATACTGTAGAAATTCCCAGTTCAGTCACCTGCGTGAGACAAAGTGGTGGCCACAATACAAAGAATTCCAACTCCATTTGTAGCAGTTGTGACTTTGGCACTCTAAGATGTTACCAACATTAGCCGCTTAGTTCAGTGCTGCAGCAGTCCCATGCAGCAGGAGGTTTATGTAGGCCTCAGCTAGCACATGTTATAGTCTCACACTTAATTTATATAGTCATTAACTTTGTCTTTCAGTAATACACCAGAATGAACTAAAACTGAGAAGATCGCACATCAGTTTTGCCAATGTACATATGAAGACAGCAACATCCATAAGAAATACAGTTTGGAAAGCTAAGGCCGGTGATTGCCTAAACTGTTACCTCCAACATGCACCCCTAGATACCATAAACATGAAGCTACTTGGGATGAAAAGGGAGGATTCCTTAACCCAAAGGTGATCATAGTTCTAAAGCCAGGACAGCTTCATGAAGACATTTTGGAGCTAGCAGTCATAAAACAAACAAAAATTACATCCCCAAAATATTAAAACAAGCTTCTGATTTAACAGCAGCACGCATGTTTCTTGACCAGATTTTCTCCACTTAATTTTCTGAACAAGATTTTCATGAAACAGTGATCAGACATCATTAATTTTCACTTTGAGCATACGAACAGCTTCAGTGACATATATTATTATTTGATTTCTCTTCAGGCCAATCACTTTGTGAACTAGAAGCAAACAACTCACAACAAAATGTGTTTGTGTACCAAACAACTTGAATGTACGTATTCTTACAAAGTGAAAATCTTGATTAACAAATGAAACAACCCAAAAAACAAAGCAAAGTGGTGTACAGGATAAACATTACCAACAAAGTGTGAGGCCACATAAATAAAATTTGATTTGCTACAGGATCATAATTAGAATCATGTCATGACTTCCCTCAGGGTCACAGTAAAGCAAGCTTTAAGTCTTAACAAAATGCATGCCAGTTTCAACTATGTACACCAATGCACATTAACTTCAGAACATACAGCTTGATATTTGGAGTCATTATGCAAACAACATGAAATTTAAGAATCTGTTATAGGACTGATCGAATGCTCCTTTTTTAAAGGGTGATTTTTCACTGATGCATTTGTTTACTGATAATGCAAACAGTAAGCAATAAATCTGTGATGCAAAGCTCTGAACAAACATGGCAAGTAAGCTACCTGTATGAGTTTAGATTCACCCACAACTTCACTAGAGTAGTTTTTGTCTCTTCAAAATAAGGTTAGAGAAAAATAAGAAAATAAGAAGGTTTCTTGGGGACTGATGTATCTCATCACAGGTGAGTTGTCCAGTATCCAGCAAAGCCTGAAGTCTCTCTTTTTCAAAAAACAGGGTGTACAGGGGATCGAGGGGAGAGTCTCAACCTCTGAAGGAGGTTTGTCAACACGAGCAAAACTTATTTGCGTAGACAAAAGCTGTGATCACATCTTCCCCCGAAATCAGATTAGAAATCAGATCAGAAAATAACCTATTGCTATTGGAAAAAGACAAACTAATATTTTTGTAATGAAAACAATGTCACAAAAAGGTGTGATGTAGAGGAAAGAGAATTGTAAGGCTCACTTTCTTATTTAATAAGCAAGAGCATAAAAATATTAATAGCAACGTTTCCCTTCAGTTTTCCATTTCCTTCTGCAGGTGTTGATGACATGACACCATTCACAAAGATCCTCCCTCTCTTCCTTGTATTCTTTTGTCACCAGGCCTCCACTGCCCTAAACTAAGGATATTAAAACATTTTTTTTTCAGTCTGGATGCTACCTCTCCCACTCAGCGTAGGCCCAGGAAAAGATTAAGTATGCATATATGGAAAATATAAGCTATGAGACAAAAGCAGCAGTGCATCATCACCAATCAAGTAAAATCTAAAGGTTCCATTTGCCCACTTTCACCCATACAGTTTCAATATCTGGCAATCCGAAAGCAATTGCTAGAGCTAAACAACCTGCAGTACCTGCTCAAATGCATTTTTTTGCTCTCTTTATCCAGCAGAAGCTTTCATTATGCATCTATGACAGTACTACTGAGAAAATAATCTTCTTACCAGCTTCTACTTAAAACTGAATCCAACTATTCTAAATAGCCTGATACATCTAAGCAGTACAGATCTGAAACTTTATTTTGCAATGTTTCCTGTTTATTTACTATAGGAGGAAACAATTCAAAGCTTGTCTGGGTATTTCATCCACCGAACTGCAAAATATTTCTGAGAAGGTTCAGAATATTTAATTTCCCTAAGACAAGGCTTAAAGCATTTGTGCCTCTTTCCGAAGTTTACTAATTTTTCATTTTATAATGAGGTTTTCAAAACCCTAAGGTGCTTTATTTAAATTAGTCTTTAATAAGATGAATTTTTCCTTCCTGATGAAGTGATATAGCTCTCTCAAACAGCAATACAGTAGTATGTATTCTACATGTGTATAACATATATACACATATATACATTGACATGAAACAATCATTTCACAGGAGCAGGAAAACAACGCTGTGCATAGTTAGCCTGATTCTCAGTGCTTTGCCTTCATGCTTGTACAAATGGTTACAAAAGGTCGGTATGCTCCATTCACTTTACACTTCTATACATGGAAAACCGTTCAGCTGTACTAATTTCATAGCTTTCCTTGTCCGGATTTATAGCTGTTTTGAATGAGTTTTTCTTATTTCAACACATTTCTAATCTGGTGAAAAAGAGCACCCAAGAAGAAATCTGCACCAGCTTATCTGAATCTATTCTAAAACTACTTTTAGTTAAGCAAAGACATATAGCCTAAAGTCCAGCCTTTACCATGTTTGTAGCATTTTTATCTATGACACATCACGTATGACCTTCAAGAACAAAAGTCTTAAATCCAGTTAGCCACTAGGATTTGAAACACCATTTATTATTCAACATTACTCTTAACATTTATTTTGATCTATGAATCAATGTTTCCACTGTATGGCAATAAAACCAGCAATCTTTAATAGATATCACAATTCTTAAAGAGGACTCAAAAATTGAATGTAGCCCAGATAGGCTGCCCAACAAACTACATAAGTCCAGGATAAAGCTAATCTACGGTAGTTATTAGGTAGGAAAAAACAGTTTGATTTCATACTCTAAACTCATGGCAAAACATAATTGACATACATAAACTATTAATGTCTAAATAATATTAAGGAAATTCCTGTTCAGGAAATGACCTTCTCATACAGAATTGGTGGGACACTTGCAGGTACAGGGTTTTTTTTTAACCTTTGATTTTTTTTTCTAATTTTTTTATCTTAATTACACATACATATGTGAATGCATAAATATGCATACACCCTTTCACACCTTTCTTTCAAACTGCTGATATTAACAGAGCAAATAATATAAAAAAAAATCACAGTTCTCGACCTTTGGCTCTAGTATGTAATATACATGCCCAGACATAATCAAATTACAATACCCAGATTGCTCAGACAAGCAGCGAAGAGGATGCGAGAATTGACTGTGTTCTACAGCTACACAGGACACCAAGGTCTTAAAAAGAATAGCGTTAGGTAAGCTCAGCTACAAATGGTGTGGGCAGCTAGGGTTTTCATACAAGGCTAGGAAAACACCATCCACATATTGAACACAAAACGCAATTTATTCAGTATTTTATGCCATAAAGGAATATGTCTATGTTTGATTTAGAAACGTATATGTACATTACTGCCTTTTTACTGCATTCCATATCATGCAAATTGCATAAAATAAGGAAGGGGCATAATAAGTACATTCAGACATGTCTAGGAGCAGCAGTTAAAGATGAGCAATCCCTGAACAAAACAAGGGAACAACAGTGGCAATCTTCTGTAAGACTCGTTTTCTCTAACTTTTCTGATGAGGTGGTAGAAGACGAAAAGAGTAAAGTTCACTTTGGTAGAGCAAATTTTTTCCAAGAAACTGCAAATCAGATGCTGGCACGGGAACTTAAACCTTACAAAAGGCTATAGACTTCAAGCAACACTGCAGAAACAACACATGAGGAAGAATGGCAAAGGAATATGTAATTTAGAGAAATTTAGAAATCTAGGAATTTAACACCCGACTGAAAGAGGTAGAGGCTGAAGGTTCAGTGTTTTGCATTCCTTAAAAGGTTTGTATATAAACTCTAAAACACTCTTCCTTGTAAGGAAATACATGTTTATGTGTTTTATTACTGCATCTGTTTAAGTCTTATATTACTTACAAACAGTGATTGGATTTCAGATGTACTATGAATTTCCTAGGAGCTTCCCCACGGAGCCTGGGGAGCTGCTCCATTCATTGCCCTCTAACCTTCATGTGCTACTAAAGCTATGAACAATGCTGGAGCAGCAGGACCTGTAATGCTGGGCTTCTGCATATAAGCGTGCTTTGCAAAAGCAATGCCCCCCGCCCAGTCCACTGGGTTTGACAGAAGGAACATAATGCTAAACTGTCACATATTATTCAGATCACACAGGTCTATCACACAGGACCAAACAGGCAGCCTGATGGCAGTAACATTACCAATCTAGAGCCAAATCCTATGCTTTTTGATCAAACCTCCCATCACCTTTGACAGGAACAGAAAAAGTCATAATGGGAAATAGATCCTCAGCAACTGCAGACTTTTCCTTTAAAAGAGACATGTTGAAATGAACTAGCCCATTCAGTATTTGATCTAGTGTTTTAGATAAACAAAAGGCAAGGGAAGGATATATTTTCTGGGAGGCTGCAGGGAGTTTCATTCCAGGTGTTTAAACGACCCTGGCACTAGATGTAAAGTGAAAATTTAAGTAAAAAAAAAAAATTCCTCTTCACCTGATCCTTCAGGATTAGCTGCTGTTGACATGGATGATATAGCAGTGTTCATCAAAGCGCCAGCTTCTTCAGGAGGAAGGAAATCCCCTTACCTTTGCTTTCACAGAGGAATTTTAATAAAGAGCGCCCAGAGCCACAGACACTGCTCCTACCCTGGCATGCAAAGCACATGTCTTAAAGTTAACAGTTGGCTTTTTTGAGATCTGCAGTTTTGAGGTCAGCTGTTTCTCAGTGGTAGCACAGCAGATACACACTGGATACACAAATGCATGCCAGCAATTTTGTATAGCGGGCTTGTACAATATCTTCGTTTTGTCATGAAGTGCTTGGGAGGTAGGCAGGTTGTGATCTGTCAGCAATTCAAGTGTGAAGTTTGCCTTTCAGGACAAAGGGTCCATTTCATGGTTAACTGCAATTCCAGGAATATCCTTCCAGGCCTATCTCTTATGGCCAAAGAGCCAACTACTCCATTATCATAACTATTCACATTTAGTAGTCAGTAGGGCATCCTGGGAAGTATACACGGGCAGATTTTCATAGAAATCCTGAAATGGATGTTCACTTTATCATAATGGCATTAAAATACAATGTTGTCTGGCTAATATCTTACTCTAGGATCAATCTACCTTGCAAGGTAAATTAGGCAGTGTTAATAAAGTAAAGGAGAAAGAATGATTTCAAAGTCTCATGCTCAGGATATCCAGTCTTTTCTACTTTGACGTTACTGATAGGAGTTATCTATATAAATAAGTTCACAAAACCTGTGAGATTTAAGTGTAGATAAAAGAAATGCTCTGATGTCAAACAGTCATTATTTCTAATTGTCGAGACTTGTGTAGTCCCTAAAATAACCAGAAATCCAGCTTATTATAATGCCATAAAATAAGATAGATTACACCACAGTTTGATTTGGAAAACTTCAGTAAGCAGAAGACTTAAACCCTAAGGCAATTCAAGTACTTAAATGCTATATATATATTTTTTTTTTTTTTTTTTGCCATAGGAAGGGAAAAGAGTGAGTCATCCAAGCTGATATTTTCCACCTTAGACAAGTTTATACTTCAGTGTGAGCAGGTCTCTAGTTGAAAGTGTCAAAAGAAAACATTTTCTGTTTGCTAAATTCTAACTAATTAATCCACCTAATGTATCCTATGCAAAAAAAAAAAGCCCAGTTGTTGGAAGCAAAGCATTTTTATGTGTTTAGGTTTATATCCTGCATCCTACTTGATAAAAGGTAGAAGTCTGTGGAAAACTACATTTAGTTAGCAACACTGAAGGAGCTTACAAAAAGAGATTTTCTAGAGTTGAAACCTATAGGTCGTAGTTGTTAAATGGACTCAAATTTGAAAGCCCTCTGCACAGAGGAGTCTAACTGGTTCTAAATGGAGTGATCAGTCACATCAGATGTATGGTAGACAAGGAAGTTATTTTTCACTCTGTAGTTTATAGATGCCAGGAAGCAGCAGGTCTTGTGTACATTAGAAAATATAACATTGCACATTTATAAGTGCAGTTGAACTGGTTTTGAAAATAATTGTAAAGGTAGATAGGACCAAAACATTTACCACAGGTACTGTGTAGTTCTATACCTGTACCTCCATTACAATTTCTGACCAATGAACACAGACCTGAGCATCAGCTAAGTGTGTCTATACTTGCACTAAACAATAATTGATTACTTTTCTACTTCAGCTGTTGACAATATCCTGGAGCATACACAGTATTTAATTCACACAGGTAAGTTCATTATCACGCTCCATTATACAAGACAGTTAACACTTTTGCTTTGAATTATTTGTCTCCTATTAATTTTTTGTCTCTGTGCAGTAATACAGCAGTTTGTACCTATTGTCTTTGAAATACTGCATGCTTCTTAGACTTTCTATTTGGGAACAGAAACCTTAAAACTAAGTACAAAACAAGAGGGAAGCTTTTTTTCCCACATAATTTCCCTGTGTTTGGAGTTCTTAGTACCTCCCTCACCTTTGAGAGAAGTAACACAGTCTAAGAGGAACCACAGGCACCAGGAAAACAAATTTATCTTGTGCAAACAAAGCTTTCATCTTGTCATCTCCATGTGCAGTATATCTTGCTTTACTAGTTTCCAGTTACAATTAATGTTAATACCTACTTTTATTGTTTTTCTCATTCCTTTAAGGACATGTTGTAGAGAAGAAAGACAGGTTCCTTTTGGTATTCTTTTCTGTGCTGACAGGAGTTAGCCAGACTCTGCATCGCTTGTGCAGGATCCCTTGGGGAGGGAAGTTACGGGACAGAACCACAAATCAGGTACATTGGGCTTCATGCAGTGCTCTTCACCTGTGGTAAGAAGGCAGAAAGACCTGAGTGCAGTTCTAGTTTACTGGGTTTTTAGGAGCCTAAACTAGTACAATCCAACCGGGTTTTGCTGCTTATGATACTTATTTAACTCCCCATAATACAACTGGCACATTCCTTCAAATGTATATTTTTGAGAAGCATCGAGAGCTTTTGTGCCCAACGATGTATTGTTCAGATCACTTTGCCTGCAAATCCATCAGAGTGGCTGCTCTTACATACACTGACACCTCCACTGAGTTCCCACACCTAAGGGAGAACAGAAAACAATGGTCTTGGGTGGGTGTCTAAACATCAAAACAAGTATTTTTCATGTGGTTTTCTTCTTCAATGCTAGCGCTCTTGATTAAATAACTTTCTGGTAACATCAGATCTCAGGTACAGGCACAGAGGTAGCCAGTGTATGTTATTGCCTAGGTGACTAGAAATAAGCAAAAGCTAAAAATAGTTAGCTAAAAGTAGCTAAAAATAAATAATAAGAACTGAAATAAAAGAGCAGAAAAGGACATTTCAATGGTAAAGGCAAGACAAGGCATGGTAAAATCATTTGTACAAGTGCCGTTTTTAAAATGGTCATAATTTATATATGTTGGCTAATCTGAATTAAGCGTGCCAACAGTTTGTCAGGTTATAAAAGTCAGACATATTGATTAAAAAATACTGTTAGATAATTAATATTTCTCATTCTTTTATCTTTCCCTAGGTATTTTCAATCAATTCAAGAAGCATTTTTCCTTGCCAGGTCTTGAATTTAGATGACATTAACAGGAGATCTAATTCAGCAACAGCTTGAATTTCTATCTGCATAATGACACTTAATGATAGGTTTCTATTGCATTTTAGCGTCACATAAAAATGCTGGTATACACACAGTCTGATAATATTAGAAAGTATCTAGACATCACTAATGCAAGATAGTGTCAACTGCCCACTTCATTCTGCATTTGAAGGGAGAAACTTAATACATTGTCTTGGGAAAAAAAACAACACACTGGGGGAAAAGGGACATGACTGAAACAATCCACAAGTGTTAAATTCAACCCTAGAGATCTTACCATAATCTCCAATATTGCCATTTAGCTTGCTGTCCCTCATTACTTGCCTATGTTTTTCAAAGTTATTGATTTTCAACACCATCTTTTCTCTTAAACAGCTATGGGCGGCGTTAATTTCCCAGCTGTAGTTCCCGTCACCTTTCTGCAGTATCAGCCATTGGCTCCACCTTTGTTTCTTGCCTTGTTTCAATTTTTTATCATGCCTATAAAGATGTTTTATGCTGTAGGTGATCTTGATTATTTATAAATCATATAATATAATCTGGAATTGAATAATATCAATTTCAATTTCTACATTACTAATGTAGAGACCTCAACACAAAACATTTACATATGTGCTTTGTTTTGACTCCAGTGAGACTCCTCCCACGAGTCAAATGTTCAATCTTAAGCAAAATAAACACATGGAGGGACCTGCTCCACCATCAGGTAATCCTTTGGCAGGTCAAAAATTTGTTTTCCAAGCCACTGAGTGGAACAGGCACAAGAAACATCCCAGGAGTGTGTACCACCCACCAGACTATTGGGTACCGTAGAAAAGCCATTTTAATCTGTTGGCATTGCTCCACTTGAGATAATAATTAAATAGTCATTGAGCCAAAGAGAAGGAGACAAGGACTTTCAGGCTCAGTGGTTAGGGCACTGAGGTGGGAACAAGAGATTCCAGTCTCTGCTTCAGTGAATATTTAATTATTTATAAAGTAGAACAGCTCCAAAGATAAGATTAAGAAAGACCCTCCCAAGAATAGACAACAACCTGCAGATTATCAGATGTCGAAACCTAGATTTGAGTCCCTACCTCTTATCAGACAGGGTAAGGATTCAAACCTTGGTCTTTTATATCTATCAGAGTACTCCAAATACTGGGCCTTCTTACATGTGACAACTCATGGGAAGGGTCCATGATTTGGGAGTGCCTAGCTGGATGGATTTGCAGCTGCAAAAGATAGCAAGAGCCCCAGCATTTCATCAGGGTTTTGGTGTGGGTTAGTACCTCCATCTAGCAAACTATGTGGTTAGAAATCTGCTTTTCAGCAGAAACTTAGGGGCACTTAGTCAGCAGAACCAAGTGTGGACAGCCCTGCCTAAACTTCACCATGCTGAGTCAGTGAGATTCAGAGCATAATGGCACAAGAAGAAATTGCATGCTGATATCGCTTTTTCTTTTGTTATTGGGTATCATTGTAAGTAAATGTGAGGATTTATTGCAATTTTTAAGTAAAGAAAAGACTTGCATAAGCCTGTAACATTGTATAGTTTGGCTTCCAGGTTGGTCTGATAAATGTTTATGTGAGTTTACTTTGTCATTATTACTTTATATAAATCTCCGTAATTGTTTAAAGCACTTGTTTTCATCTAACTATTTTGTCTTCTTATCCTTCCCACAAAACATATGAAAAGATGAAAGCATTTGACTTTTCTGTTCTGAAGAATTGGTTTAGAAAATTTCAAATCAGCTGTTGGACTTGAATCCACTAGTCTTTGCAGCCCTGGAAAAAGTTTTCATAATCACAGAATGATAGGGGTTTGAAGGGACCTCTGGAGATCATCTAGGCCAACCCCCCTGCCAGAGCAGGTTCACCTACAGCAGGTTGCACAGGATGGCATCCAGGCAGGTTTTGAATGTCTCCACAGTGGGAGACACCACCACCTCTCTGGGCAGCCTGTTCCAGTGCTCACCACCCTCAAAGTAAAGAGGTTCCTCCTCAGGTTTAGATGGAACTTCCTATGTTCAAGTTTATGCCTGTTACTTCTTGTCCTGTCACTGAGCACCAATGAGAAAAAGCCTGGTACCATCCTTCTGGCACCCTCCCTTCAAGTATTTATAAGCATTGACAAGATACCCCTCAGTCTTCTCCTCTCCAGACTAAAAAGACCCAGTCCCTCAGCCTTTCCTCATAAGAAAGATTTTCCAGTCCCCTAATCATCTTTGTAGCCCTTTGCTGTACCCTCTCCAGCAGTTCCCTGTCCTTCTTGAACCAGGGAGCCCAGAACTGGACACAGTACTCCAGATGTGGCCTCACCAGGGCAGAGTAGAGGGGGAGGATGACCTCCCTCAACCTGCTGGCCACACTCTTCTTGATGCACCCCAGGATGCCATTGGCCTTCTTGGCCACCAGGGCACATCGCTGGCTCATGGTCATCCTGTTGTCCACCAGGACTCCCAGGTCTCTTTCCACAGAGCTGCTTTCCAGCAGGTCAGCCCCTAACCTGTACTTGTGCATGGGGTTATTCCTCCCCAGATGCAGTATCCTACACTTGCAGTTGTTGAATTTCATTAGTTTCCTCTCTGCCCAACTCTCCAGCCTGTCCAGGTCTCACTGTGTGGTGGCACAGCCTTCCGGCGTCTCTGCCACCCCTCCCAGTTCTGTGCCATCCGCAAACTTGCTGAGGATACATCCCTTCCCTTCATCCAGGTCATTGACGAATACATTGAACAGGACCGGACCCAGTACTGACCCCTGGGGAACACCACTTGTTACTGACCTCCAACTAGACTCTGTGCCACTAATCACAACCCTCTGAGCTCTATCTGCCAGAGCACTGTCCATTCATCTAACCCACACTTCCTAAGCTTGCCTGTGAGGATGATGTGGGAGACAGTGTCAAAAGTCTTGCTGAAGTCAAGGTAGACAACATCCACTGCCCTCCCCTCATCCACTCATCCAGTCACGCCATTGTAGAAGGTTATCAGATTAGTCAAACGTGACTTCCCCTTGGTGAATCCATGTTGACTACTTCTGGTAACCTTCTTTTCCTCCAGATGCTTTGAGATGATGCCCAAAACAAGCTGTTCCATCATCTTTCCAGGGATGGAGGTGAGGCTTACTGGCCTGTAGTTTCCTGGGTCTTCCTTCTCGCCCTTTTTGAAGACTGGAGTGACATTGGCTTTCCTCCAGTCCTCAAGCACCTCACCTGTTCTCCAGGACCTGTCAAAAATGATGGATAGTGGCCCAGCAATAACTTCTGCCAGCTCCCTCAGCACTCACGGGTACATCCCATCAGGCCCCGTGGACTTGTGGATATCCAGTTTACCTAACTGATCTCTAACTTGCTCCTCATCAACCAAGGGAAAGTCTTGCTTCCTCCAGACTTTCTCTGTTACCTGCAAAGTCTGGGACTCCTGAGGGCTGGCCTGAGCCGTAAAGACTGAAGCAAAGAAGGCATTCAGTAACTCCACCTTCTCTGCATCTTCTGTCACCATGGCACCTGTCTTGTTCAACAGTGGGCCTATATTTTCCCTAGTTTTCCTTTTGCCTCCGATGAATTTGAAGAAACCCATCCTGTTGACCTTGACATCCCTTGCCAGATTTAATTCCCAGGAGGACTTGGCTTTCCTCATTTCGTCCCTGCATACCCTGACGGCAATGCAATATAGAAATGCAAATAGAATTTGTCTGTCTTTTTTCCTCCTTCCCTTATAAAAGACAGGTTTTACCCATTTTCTTTAAAAGTACCACAGACAGAAACAAGATTCTCATCCTGTCAGTAGAAAAAAAAGCATGTTATTTGCACCAATGCCAATAACCATGGCATGGCTACAATAAGAATCTGCTGTTTGATCTGAACTTCCTTTTCAACCCTTGCTCTGTTGGATATAGACACTAAAAAAACAGGGGTTCCTTACTTGCAGCAGCTGCGCACTGTACTGATAGTGCTAGAAGGAGGATTATGAGTAGAGCCCTGGGGATTAGGGGTTCTGAGTTCCTGGCGAGGCCACAAGTTTCCTGCATGTGTTTGACTAAATCACCAAGCTTCAGTGAGCCAGATATTTTTCTTAAGTATTTCAACACTTCATGTAGATTGACACCTAATACGTTTAAATAACTCACACATGTTCCTTCATTTCCTGCATTGCTAAGTGGGGATAATGCCATCTTTTCCCCATGGAGTGGTGTGAAGCTCAAGTCATTAACATATGTAAAATGCTCTGAAAATCTCACACTGAAACCTGTGGAGACCAATAAAACACACTTGTATTCTTGTTTATGATTTCCCCAGGCACAACAGTCTCTCCAGAAAATGAATATTTAATGACCAAGTTCTATTTAAAATGTTTGACCAAACTATGAAAAATACCACTTCATGCTATGTGTAACATCAGCACAGTACCTTAAAATGACATTCAGTTTCTTTGCCATATATATGGGAAACATGCATCTTGATTAACTGAAGAAAAAGAAAGTCTGGCACATTGGGAACAGTGAAAAAAGTTATATACTGCTAAAGCAGTGCACATTTTTCAGAGTACATATATACAGTTTTACTGTATATACAGTAAAAATCTACACAATACCTTCAAGTCTTTTGTTATTCTGTGAAACAATGAGACTTTGTGAAAATAGATTTATGTCCACTCTTACTTTACCTAAAGGCTTATACCAAACTAATGGAAATGTAACTGTGAATTAATAAAATGCTAAACAATTTTTAGCTGGAATAAAATGATCTTATATTGTGCAGAGTTAAGTCACAGAATTAATAAATAAATTTAGAGTATTGCTACTACAGTGCCATGTGAACGTTAGGTAGGTTTACCTCAAGTGATGTGTATATTTTCAGTGTAACATAGCATACTTAAACAGGTGTGTCACCTGCTTCTTTGTTAATTAGACAAAATCTAATGCCTGAACTGTAACAGGAATGAAATATATCACCTCTGTTATGGTTTTAGTATGTAAGGGCTTTAAATGGTTAATTTGTTAACTGATGTTCTAAGCAAGTTAAGGATGTTAGTATTTTATTTCATAACTACTTCAGAGATAATCAAAGGTATTAATCTAAAGAAACTCCTGATCTGATGACTCCACAACCATATTAAAATATATACTAAAATAATAACCTTCTACAAACATAGTTTTAATCATGTTTGTGAAATTTTTTCACTTGCAACTTAAGGATNAATTTTTTTTTTTTTTTTTTTTATCTGGGAATACAGTAGCTTGTGCATGTACATCTCCAATTGTGAGGTAGCTTCACACAATTCTAAAAATATACTCGATATGAAGCACCAACTTATGAAACACCTTCTAATAGTGACTATTTCAAGACAAAAATCCTAGTCCCAGCTGGACCTCCTGGCAGTTCTCCACAACACAAGTCCAGAGTGAGGCATTTCCCCTCTGAGGTCTACATCCCAAATCCCTGCTCTGACTGTGGCTTGATCCATAACGAGTCCAGCTCTAGAGCCCCCAACATAGGAAAAACATGGACCTGCTGGACCATGTCCAGAGGAGAGCCACGAGGATGATCAGAGGGCTGGAGCACCTCCCTTGTGAGGACAGGCTGAGAGAGTTGGGGTTGTTCAAACTGGAGAAGACAAGGATCTGGGAAGACTTTATAGTGGCCTTCCAATACCTAAAGGGGGCCTACAGGAGAGCTGGGGAGGAACTTTTTATAAGGGTATGTGGTGATAGGACAAGGGGGAATGGCTTTAAACTGGAAGAGGGCAGGTTTAGATTAGATATTAGATATTAGGATGAAATTTTTCACTCTGAGGGTGGTGAGGCACTGGAACAGGATTCCCAGAGAAGTTGTGGATGCCCCATCCCTGGAGGTGTTTAAGGCCAGCCTGGATGGGGCTTTGAGCAACCTGGTCCAGTGGGAGGTGTCCCTGCCCATGGCAGGGGGGTTGGAACTAGATGGTCTTTAAGGTCCCTTCCAACCTACACTATTCTATGATTCTGTGATTATCTGGAAGAAGTGCCCCTGCCTGAGTAAGAGATAGTGTGTCTTTGCAAATCTTTCTGCCCTCTGTGTTTATATATTTTGTAAGTAATATATATATTTTATAAGTAATTTATATATGTTTTGCTCTCTTATTATTTTTGGGACTTTCTAAATGAAGTTAGAATCTCCTGGTCATCTGCCATATACAGTTTTCCCTGCAATATATGCATTTTTGCCATGTACAGATTGTCTTAATGCTTCTGTCCCTCATAAATGACAAAAATCATCACATTATTATATTTATATGCAGCATCTGGAGAATGGAACCAACATGGACACGTTAATGTTGGATTCTTAAAGCTGTAAGACTTTGGGGAAGCTTTTTAAACTCAGTGTCCCCATATGAGAAAAAGGAAGCCAATCAGCCAACATAGTACAGAAATTTAGAAAATCTCATTAGCATATTTTTATTTCCTCTTTTTCTCCCACAGCCCAAATGCATAGGAAGACAGATTTGGGAACTCATGTTCTGGTATTCATCTACATCAGCCTCAGGAGAAAAACACTTGTTTCTCAGCAGAGGAGGACAGATACTGTCTGTCCCAGACAGCAAGCAATGACTCACTTCCTACCCAAGTCCTTTTTTTCATTGGATTCAAGATCCATTTAATGCTATTGTAAAAAACAGTAGCACACCATGACAATCGAAGTGGAGAAATGAGATATAGCTGCAGCGGGGAAGCTACAGCCACAATTCCAAAAGGAGAAACAAAGGGTGGAGCAGGCTAGAAGTTCCCTGGTGAGCAGTAAAGCAACCTGCCTGCTGATTAGACTTACAATTCAGGGAGAGGTTTTGTCTCTAAGAGAGCAGGGAGTGTTACGGTAAGCCAATCCAGCTCTCTTACTGCTATCTGTGCTTTCTATGTGAGCGCTAGCAATATGCTAGAGGCAACCCATCGCAGGTCAGAAGTTACTTCAATATGCTGGAGGCTCAGTCAGAGTAATAAAGGTAGAAATAAACACAAGAGTAAAATTCAGTCAGGTATAAACACATTTTGGAAACAAGCACTCTTTTTGCACTGGGGTCAACTGGAAAGCTTTAGCCTCTTTGACAAAGAATGTCCCAGGAAGGAAGAACCGAAGCAAAAAGTTGGGTCCAGCTCCCAAAGAGAGGGAGAGAAACAAACAGGTACAGATTCTGAGTCCTAGAAAGGAAGGCTTTGAAATTTGAAAGGGGGAGGTGATAAAAGACCACAAGAAAGCAAAATATAGTAATAGCCGAGTCAGAGAATTTACTTTTAGGGGAAAAGAGAAAGCAGCAAGAATACCATATGGGAGACAGGGATAAGACTTATTGGATCACATTCTGATGTCTTTACATATGTCAGAAGTATAGGAAATAAAGAGAAGCAATGAGAAACTGAATATGCAGCCAAAGCCATGACAGCACTGACATCAAGGAAATGTGGTAGAACAAACTGTGAAATAAGTACTGGTATAAAAGTACAAATTGTTCACAAAGAACAGAAGGGAAAATTCAATAATGTACTTTTTCAGTATATGTACTTATTCTGAGCATCAAGAACAGGTCAAAAGGTAAAGAAAGGTGTGAAGAAATAAGAGTAATGGTGTGGCAGGGTTCTATCTCTAGTTAACTGTGAGAAACACATAGTAAGTCTAATGCTACATCAAAGTCCCAGCTACTTAAATACCCTCCTAGACAAATTTGCTAAGAGATAATTGGATAAAACAAAGGAAAAGTATTAGAGAAGAAAGAAGAATTGAGTAAGTATCTGAAGGTGGAAGATAATTTGCATGAGTTTAATGAGAAATTAGGTGTTATTCTAAGAAATGGAAACATCAAAAGAGGGATAGTGTCCTACAAAAGCAGACTTGAGTAAACTCTGAAAATTGATAGATAGTATCTCTTGACAGATAGCCCAAGGATTCAAGGAGCACGAGCTGTAATTTAACAAGGGATGTTCAAAGCACAGCAGCAAAGTGTGACCCCAAGGGAAGAAAAATGTATTGAGAGTGCCTTATGGGTAAGAGACATAAGACCCATAAGACCTATCAGGAGCTTTTTAATTATTCAAAAATAAGAAAGGACTTAAAATTGGAAGGCACATAGCTGAAGGTAGCCATCAGAGCCCAATCGTATGATGTAAAAATAAAAACTACAGGTAATATAACTTTCACCTGGAAGGACACATAAAAATAAAAATAAAAAGTTCCATAAATATATTAGAAATGAGCATATGCAAAGGGAATTAGAAGAGGTTGAAAACAAATGATGAGACATGATATATTCACTGCTCCAGTCCTCACACATATAGATAGTTTGGGTTCATTTATTCACATAAAAGGTAGCTATGGAATTCTCCTTATCCCCAGAAGGCAGCTGATATTAGTGAAAGCCTCTTTGGAATTGTTTGTATTTATGAACAAACCTTTTCTATTATGAAATGACAAAAATTATAACTAGTGTCACATAAAAAATTTTGGATGGCATTCAATATTGTATGTGGCAACAGGTACACTAAAGCTGGATGTCCAAACACTGGGTTCAGAGACGTAATGCAAAACTTTTAGTTCACACTGTTTTTACTCCCTTATCTCAAACCTTAATTTTTCCAGTGGTTTTCAGTAGTTTTGAAACTGATAATCCTCTATAAAAATCTTAGGGTTGCCTTTACCAACATCCTCCATACTACAAAACTCGGGTTACAGTGTTTATGTTTGGATTCAGCAAGAGAATATGGATGGGATTCAGAAAAACTTAGAGACTTTGGAGGAAAAGATCACAATGAATAACGATCAGAATGTTTTACAACAAATTTCAAAACTTACATGAAATCAAGTAATTTTTCTGTGTCATAGTTGAAGTATAGAAAGTCAAAACTATTTAATGTTTTTGTAATATAATATGTGCTGTTCCATCATTCTTACTGCCATGACATTCCCTTCCTGACGGAACTTCTCAGGGGAAGAATAGTAAGGAAGGATGTGACATAAGAAGCAGCTTCCCCCAAAAACATATGAAGTCATTTGGTATTCATTATACTGGCAACCATCAGGATGGATTGATTGAAAATGTGTCCAGTAAATGGAAAAACCCCATTCATTATTGGTATGTGTTCTATTTAATCCATTCTTCCAAAGTCACACTCCTTCACTCCATGCTCCAGTCACATTCCTACACAGCACCAGCCACCTGTTCTGAAGAACACACTTTTGCTTACCTCGGGTTAGGACATGTCTCATTTGTTTAATATATTCCCAGTATTAACAGACCGAGTTAGTACAATAGCAAATACAAAGGGTGATCCCTTGACTTCTCCTTGGCATTAAAAGCTGTAATCTTCTCTACATTAACCAGCAAGAGACAAGGTTGTTTTAATAGAAATGAAGCTAGGGTTTGGATGGAGTACTTCACTGATTGCAGAAGGCTGTTCTGGTGTTTCTGCTTTTTAATTTTTTTCTTCAGGTGATTAATCCCTACATACTACTGTTATGTTGAGGAGAAACAGTCTACCTGAGAATTATGCTCATGTATCATCAGCCTTCAACCTAAAGTGTGTTAGGAATATATATTTTTATATTTTGTCCGAAGATGCCTATTCATCATTATGATTCATGATGCATTGGAAAAGTTTCTCACCATCAGTGAATTTCCTGAACAAAAGGGGGACAGAAAGAAACACACTCCAAAACACGCTCAAATAGCAAATAGGTAGCTTAGGAAAGTTCACTTGTTTCTTTGCTGTAAAAGTGTTCTAGATACTATTATTTTCCCATTCCACATCAGGATAAAACTAAGATATTTGAAAACAGTATGAAAGATGCACAGGAAGACCTTTCCTAAAAAAAAAAAAAAAAAGGAATAAGAGGTACAAATTAATTCAGAGAAGCCTAATGATTAGGGATCTGATTTGGGATGCAAAAGACCCAGTTTTAAGCCCTTGGTATGCATTATTTAGTGGCAGGACTCTCTGGTCCTCTGTCTCCCCAGAGACTGTTCTAACTTCTAAGCTGATCTGACAAGTTGTGACTGAAGTTATCCTGTGGAGTTCTGATTGTATAAATAATTGAATGTTTTTTTGAGCAGAGATTTGAACCTCATTCTTCCCAAATGAGTACTTTTAACTGCTGGGTGGTACAGCTCCTCCTCTCACTACTTTTCTCTGGTTCAATGAATATTCAATATTTTATATAAAGTGGAACTGTTCCAAGAAGAGCAACAGAAGAACAAACTGTATTTTCTTTTAACTCTGCTCTTTACTGTGACTGCTGGTACACTCTTGTGTGTTCCTATCAAAAACATGTCTGGCTCAGCACCATGCAGTCTATCAAATTCCCTTCAGCCTCTTCAAGAACTGTATTTCGAAGGACCCTCTTTTCCCATTGGCTTCCAGTGCATCCTATCTTATTATTTGGTCAGTAAATTTTTAATATTCTCCTCCCTACCTTTTTGCAATGCCCCCAGTTTCTGCAAAAGTTTTGTCCATTTTCACTGGCAGATTTGTCATAAGTTTCGGTGTTTCATGGAACAACATGCAATTCTTCAGTTCACAAATCAAAACAAGAGCCATGTTATTTTTATGTTTACTTTAAAATTAAATTATTACCAGCTGCTAGCAAATATGCTTGAGGAGCAAATCTTGTGCACTGAAGAAACTTATATTAGCCCAGCAGTCAGTCCCTCTGTGTGGCAGTTACCTGAAACATGCAAATAATTCCAAATTCCAAATGTATGGACGTATCATACCATGTAAACTCTGGTAATCAGTATTTTGTAGAGCTCAATATGCTATTTCACTGAGGTTTCAAAACCAACATATTTTGAGGCATTCCGTTTAACCTGTTGAGCTGCAGTCTTTGCACCTGCACTTCTCAGGTTTTCCCACTTTTTTTAGTTTGTCTATAGCATTTTGAAATGCCTGGGCTTACCAACCCCAGGTGTAGGAATCCAGACCTTTATTTCCTCAATGATCCTAAATGCCAAAGGGTATGAGAGTCCATTTTCGTCCACACACAGTTGAAATAAATACTGGATGGAATAAAAAGATTAATTGCCATACTGCTGAATGACTGAAGTCTTTCTCATTCAGCAATTTAAAAAATGAAGACATCAGGTATTTAGGCAGCATTTTGCCTCACTGTGGAGGTAAAGCTCACCTGCAGTTATTCTCCAGTGCAAGGAGCAACTTGTGGAGTCTATACCATTTTCCTGAATTGTTCATAAAATACAGTGCATCTTGAAGGAATAAGGTAATAAGACTGTAATTTTGAACTCTTGGCTGCTCCCAACTGGCACATTGTTCTTTTCTGCCTTTCTTACTATATTATTTCCCAAAGCACTTAGTACAGAAACCCAGCAGATGCAGGCAAAGACAGTTGTGTCTTTGGTCAGCAAGCTGGCCAAAACCATAACACTCCCATCCGTCACTGTTTTCTGGGATCATTACTTCCAGCAAATTAGAGTTCTAAATTTGGTATGAAGACGCAAGCTTAATGGCCCTACAGAATATTATCACAAGCCATTGTTGACTATTTTCTTATGTTTCAAGTGAAGTCTTAATTATAGTATCACAAGGCATTATGCCAAGAATCCCATTTTGTTTGAGCAATCCCATTATCCAACTTTTTGCCTCTTGTGATTCAGCTAGATTATATTTTTTCAATTTAGTTTCCATTTCCACTTTCAGCAGTGATGTAATTCTACTTGTACTCTTTTCCATTACCATTTCTTGGTAAATGGATTAGTTTAAATATTGTTTTGTTATTACTTTCCAGAATTAGCAAAAGAAATATTCTAGTAGATGAAGAATTTTTAAATAAAATCCACTTTCCTTTGGAATATTATACATCATTTCATAAAGAGCTCACACTGTTTTTCAGCTGTTTAGGAGGCTATAGTAAACCTAGAATGGATATTCTAGATGCAGAAACATAAGGAGTAGTTAGAAGCCTTTTATCCCAGGAGACCTGTGCCTAAATTCTGCCTAACAATTGGTAGCACAAAAAGTGGAATTTGTTGCTGTCATATAACTGATTGGTGACAATTGTACACTTCCAACTAGTAAATCAGTGCAGCTGAATTACACTTTTCTTGCTAGAGATACAGGACTGAAGTATACAGACTTGAAGGGCAGACACAGAAAACCTGACAGAACTATGTTACACTCAGAACCAGTGCCTGTCATTCTAGGTATTGAGACTGACAAGTCTACAATTGCATGTCACATGTTCACTCCATCAGATTACGTAGCTTCCCCTCCTTTTCTTCAGCTGTTTACTTGTAACTCTTGAGAATGAGATAGAATATAAAAGCTCTCCATTTAGGGGTGACTGAGACACAACATAAGCCACACCCAGAGAAGCATCTTTGATTTGCTCTTCCAGGGCAGATCTCAGTTATATTGGTGGAGCTGGAGAAGCTGACACCATTCCCTGCCACAGCTGGACAGCTTCAGGGAATGAGAACAGCAAAGTGCATATATCTCCACTGAGAACTTGACCGTCATGACTGCAAGAAAGAGAACTCCTTCTGGTATCTGTTGACTTCTGTTCAAAACTTTCTATAATAGCAATATTCTCCCTTAAAATTTCAATGTAAAGGTTATTTCATTTGCAGTGACTTATTCTGCAATAGGATGAAGCTACTCAATTTTTTTCCTGAAAAGACTTCATTTATTTTTCATCTCATTTTACTTACAAAGGACTGTGCATCATGTGCTGGCTCATCCTTTTGTTCAGCGTAAAGAGGGATCAGAAAGATACTAATCTCCTTTTAATTATTTCATGTGTATCATCTTTTTCTTTACTTAAGGACCATAAAAATATTCTTCCTGTAAATATATATACATATTTCCAGATATCAAAGGCTGAGATGTAGTCTGGCATTTTTGAATGACATGTAACATGGTGGGATGCAGACTGTAATTGCTATGATGTAACAGACAAACTATTTGGCTAGTGCAAATGTTACTTCTTTTGTCAATTAAGTCTGCTACTGCTTAGTACTACTGGCTACATTCTGAGGAGAGGGACTGTTCAGCTTCTAGGAAGAGACAATAATTTATTCCTCTAAACTGTTAATTAGAATGCAAACACAAAGGCTTTCGAATCAGATTTAGGCTGCATTATTGGTTCTGGGTTTTGAAATGCAGATTGTTGTTGGCAGCTGCAGGCTGCACACAAAAAGTTAAGACATAAAAGACTAATTTCTGTCTTATCACATGGAAGTGCAAATTACCCCCTTTCTTTATGATGAACTGAACTAACTGCTTAAGCTGTAGAATATCACTGCAGAATTGGGCCAACCCACTGGGATAATTTCAGTGTTGGAGAATCAGCAGTAAATTTGGGTCTCCAGGAAAGGCAAAGCAATGAATTAAAATATAAGAGAAGCTAGTAATACATGAGGCTTTGCTCCCAAAAATACTCAAAGGTTAGGGTTTAAGAAAGCATTATGTTTTTTCCTATACCTGCTTACTTCTGGAAATGCATGTGTATGTTTTTCATATAGAGCTGAGCTGCTGTTTTCCTACTGCTGTCAGGATTAGCCTCACGGCATATGAAAACATGATTTTTCCTTGTTTTTCCCTTATTCAAAGAACAATAGCTTTAAAGCAGGTATACAGTGGCCCCACTTATTTATATAGCTTGCTGAGGAGACAAGTAACTAATGCACACAAGAAAAAAACAAAAATCCCTGCAAATACTCATCTGAGCTATTAAATGAAATCACTGGCATTATTTTTGCATGCCTGTTGTGCTTACTTCCAGTAGTCATGGATGAAATAAGTTACTTGACATGAATATTCACTAGAAGAGTAAATTTAAGGGGCAATATATTCATAAAAAGCGTATTTCAAATTGGTATTTACCATATTCAAGAACAGAACACAATGGAAATAAAGCTGCACAATCAGTCACAGCAGCCTGAATTTGGAATATTCAAAAAGAACTCTGAAAGAAGTTTTAGACCTTATATAGAGTAAAATGTCAAAAACACTCATAGCCATGACTAGTCACAAAGAATATGGGTTAAATACATTATTTGCCTCCGAACAGAATTTTAAAATGTCTTAGAATTTCTAAGGTACTGTCTGCTATGGAATACTATGCAGTCTTCTTTACAAGCAAATCTGTCACCTTTTTCTTTATTCTAATAAACCAGGTGTGAGAAAAGAGAGCATCTTGTGTGATCATCTGTGCCATGGTTCTAAAGCTATAACTGCTTTCTGTACAATCTCTAGGGCTGCACCGCATGTGTGTAAGTGGCACCGTGCATGCTAGATGCTCTATGGAATGCAGACTAGCCAGGGATGGCGCTGGTCTCCCAACAGTCCTGTGTGATACCTGCCAGGCCTGTGGAGGTTCCTAAAATACACTTGCCATTAAAGGTTTCGCTAGACCCCTATGCATAGACTTCCGCAGTAGAAATCTGAATAATCTAATGTTAAAGAATTCCAGAACTGGGGTTTCTACCATTACTTTTAGAAACTCTCCCACAGTGAACATGGCCAAGTTTTAAAGGCACTCCCTTCCCTATATACCGAACAACATTTTGCCTGATATGAATGTCTTTACCACAAAAGGCCCAGTGCTGGAAATGCTTCTTGTACATTAGCACCAACATTTACTGCACAGAAGAATTCTTGCAACACAGTATAAGAATTCTCCGGAGTTCAGTCCTTACAAGGACTATACAACATAGCACAGTAAAGTCCCTTTGTCGAGCAAGTACTTTACAAAGCTGGCACAGACTAAACATTTCCATTTTTTTGTCTGAACATGCCTTAGAAAGGAATAATTTCTAAGTCATGCAGCAATTAGTTAAGGCATGTGGGTGCAGAGGTACTTCTGCAGCTCTGAATGCTGCATGTTGTTGCGAGCTCTTCTGTATTTCAGTTCACTTTCACCCTAACATGAAATTCTTATCTTCAGTTGTAAGAAGCCTGAAAAGATATTTTTTTTTAAACCCAGCATTTAAAGGTCAGTATAATAGAACATCTCAATCATGCATTTTAATATGGAAATTTAAAGACTAAAGACAACAAGGAATTTGGCCTTTAGTTCTTTAAGACTTATTAGAGGAGTTTCTTTAATTATTAACTTATTGAAAATGAATCTGTGCATAGAAAGCATCTTTTGTTATTGAAGGAAATGTAATACACAGGAACATATTTAATATCCTATTGAAGTGAGGGGGGAAAAAAGCTTAAAAAGGCAAGGGAAGAAAGCATGCATTAAAGTTCAGCCATAAATCAGAGAAAGTGTACAGATAACTCCTGGCTATTTAACAAAATGCCACACACAGGAGCCTTTCTTCAGAGACCTCTCTGTTTCTGAGCCCTACTCACACACGATTGAGTGTATTTCTTGAGGTAGCACAGGCCTGTACATATCAGCCTCCATCAGAGCAACAAGCTAACAACATGAGTTAAAGACTCTGCAAGTAGAAAGGCCTGCATCAGTAGGCAACATGAACTATCCGTGTTTGCAACCGATACGCTACTGCCGTGGATTGCTTTCTTCTTTTAGGTATTTGCATGTGAAATGGTTCAGCTAACCATGGCTGAGCTAACCAGAAAGACGTGGAAGGGGCAAAAGACAAGAGAGGTAATAGGGCAAAAGTAGAATGCAATGGGTGAGCGAAGTGAGGTCAACCAGCAAGGGGAATCCCAGTGAGGACAAGGCTGAGGGGAACGGAGGAGGCAGCCAAGCAGTGAGGGGAAGTGAACGCCCCGGGACAGAGCTCTGTAAGGAACACTGCTAACTTCTACTCCAGGAGAATAACCTAAGGATGAATCTATTCCTTTGTGGCATGAGGAAGAGGGTAGTACTTTCGTGCAGCCACAGAAATCACATATTGAGTGACAAGTTTAGGCTGGCAGGGATCTCTGGAGCTCAGCTAGTCCAAATGCCTGTTCCAAGGAGGCCTAATTGCAGGGTCAGATGATGCCCTAGTGTTTTATTTCCCTCATCACGAAGAATTATTTTCCCTTAATATCCAGCAGGAATTTCACTTGATGTAAATTGTGACTATTGCCTCCTGCTCTTTTGCTGTGCAGCTCTGAGAAGAGCCTGGCTGTGCCTTCCTTCTACCCTCCCTTTAAGTTGTGGAAGATTGCTGCTGGATGCCCTTTCTCTTCTCCAGGCTAAACAACCCCAGTTCCTTCAGCCTCCTCCTGTGTTGTACATAACAGCTTCCTAATCATCCTGCTGGTCCTCTGACACAACCTTTTCAGTTTGTCTGCATGTGCTGTACCAGGATATCAGTATTTTAAAAACAGACTTATGCATGCAGATTAGAGGGAAATAATATTTTCCACCAACTTGCTGGCTACACTCTTGCTTATGCAGCCCAATACATTATTCCTTGCCGACCCACATTCAGCTTGGGTACCAGGACCCCCAGCTTTCTTCCACAGAGCTGCTACCCAGACAGTCAGTCCTTATGCAAGTACAATCATGTGCAGTTATTCCATCCAGATGCAGGACTTTGTATTTGTTTCTGTTGAACTTTCTGAAGTTCCTTTCACCCCATTTCTTCAGTCTGTCTATGCTCCCCTAAATAGCAGCCCTGCTCTCCCAAGTATGAATTGCTCCCCCAGTTTTGGTATCATTTACAAACTCACAGAGGGTTTTCTCTGTCCCATTATCCAGATTATTATCTCTTGCTGATGAAGATGTTAAATACTCTTGACTCCAACATTGCCTTCTCAGGAACACCACTTGCAACTGGTTGCCACTTAGAAAGAAGAGAGTGGGGAAAATAATTATACTTCATAGTATTGGAACCTTAGCCTTGCTGAATTTAATATTTTTTCATCATTTTCCAAAGCCTTCTTATCTTCTTTGTATCTTTTTGTGTTCCTACTTATCTTTTTTTTTAATCTTTTTTTTTGTTTATCTTCCACATTATATTAGATATCTAAAAAAAACTCCATCACCTTACAACAGCATGTCCCATTTGTTGACTTGAGCATTGTTGTCAGAGGGAGTCACACTCTGTTACCTAACACAGAAGGAATGAATTACACTAATATTACCTGGTTATGCTAAACTGAAGGCATTACACTGAAAACCAGCCTAGAGCTGAGATTATGCTTTCTGAATTACTGATGGAGTTGAAAAGTTTTCATATAGAATGATAGAATCATAGAATGATTTGGGTTGGAAAGTACCACCTAGTTCCAGCTCCCCTGCCATGCACAGAGTCACCTTCTACGAGACGAGGTTGCTCAAAACCCCATCCAACCTGGCCTTGAACGCCTCCAGGGATGGGGCATCCACAGCTTCTCTGGGCAACCTGTTCCAGTACCTCACCACCCTCAAAGTGAAAAATTTCTTCCTAATATCTAATCTAAATATACCCTTTTTCAATTTAAAACCATTACCCCTTGTCCTATCACTACACTCCCCGATAAAGAGTCCCTCCCCATCTTTCCTGTGGGCCCCCTTTAAGGACTGAAAGGCCATTATAAAGCCTCCCTGGAGCCTTCTCTTCTCCAGACTGAACACCTTTAACTCTCTCAGCCACAGTCCTCAGAAAGGAGGAGTCAGAAGCTGTACTTTCTTCCAAAACAAGAAAGAGATGCATTCTTCAGTGTTATGTAATCTGAGAAAATTTTATTAAAAGGTGTGTGTAAGGAGAGCATGAACAGCAAGGAAATATATGGTTAAAAGTTTTGATTCAGTTCACCCCTGATTGCATCTATTTCAAGAACTGTTGTTAAAAGCCACACAAGTGGTACAATGTACTGCTGGGACAAGAACTTTCAGAACTTCCAAGATCCTTGTTATTTCTGTTTATACATAACCTGGATCTGCACAACTTCCTTTGCTTTTTCAAGGAATAGTTTAGTTTGCCATATAAAAGAGGAAGGGGGGAGGGGGAGGGAGTTGGAGGGGAGGAGGGAGAATGGGAAAGAAAAGAAAGTTGTTATTCTATTCCCTGAAATGAATTAGTTGGCATAAAATGAAACCAATCCTTAATAGCCTTTTCCTGAGGCCTGATCCTTTTGCTCTTTCACATTTAAACGTCTCATCATGAGCAGATGCAGAAAGTTAAAGACCTGCTACAAAAGTTCAGTACTAATCCTCTCTTAAGTTTCATGCCAGAGGCAAGTAATATTATATGCAAATCTGCACACAGCGGAAAGTTGAGGAAACCTGGATCTCTAAGAAATCTCACGGACATAAACTGACAAAGAACATTTGGAAAACAGATGTTTGTCAGTGCAAGAAACTGATATCCTGGAAGTGCTCGTAGGGACAAAGATTAACAGAACTTTCAGCCCAGATGTAAGAAATCTTCATAGTACAAGTGGCCAGTTCCACCTACATTTGTTACAAGGAGAAAATGGAACATAAGGAACAGTTTAGAGATTAAAAATATGCATTTCCAAAGGAATAATTGTAAGTTATTATAATTACAATTGTAATAACATTGTATTGTTATATATCTCCACTTGAGGCACAAATAGAAACAACACAGACCTCACCTTCCATAATTTATCACAAGCAATTTGCAGGAAATGCAAGACTGGTGTTCCTCAAGTGGTTTGGTCCATAATTCCATGAAATAATCCCTGATCTACATTCAAACCCTTTCCTGAAGTATGAGTGGTATTTTTGAGCAACATTGCCTATTGATGTTTTCACTGTGACATTCTAACACTTGAATCTGGAATTTATGGTTGCCAATACCAGAATCAAAATTTATTCTCCTCTACTGAACTGAATCCTTTTGATTTGAATTTCAGAATAGGTTTCACAGTTTTACAAAACTTAAAATGAATCCACTAAANAAAAAAAAAAAAAAAAAAAGACAGAAGGGTAAAAATAAGGATAAAAATAAAAACAATTCTATGATCTAAGTAGACCAGAAAACCAGGTAACATTTTCTTCCAGTGATAATGACTTGTGAAAATAAGGTTCAAACTGTTGCAATAATTCATCCTTTTATTAATATATTTTAGGGAAGCTCTTCAGCAGGTAAGAACTAGAATGATGCAGGGGCCTCAACTATCTATGAAGTTTTGAGAAAGGAGATCTAGTGGGAATGGTAAATTGAGACTTTTTATGGCCAAAACAAATATCTGTGATTCTCTCCTGTGCCTCATTTAAGTTTTTACTATGTTGCCACCAGTCCCATACATTGTTTTCATTAGTTACTCAGCAAAAAGGACAGTCTTATGACCCCTGACTGTCTGCCTCTTATGTGAGTGTATCTGGAGCGTCCTTAGTGCATTACACAACTGTCCGGAGTGCTAAGCACAAAAAACAGCCGCCCTATTTTAGAGCAAGGAAGGAGACAGGGGAGAAGAGGAGAAGGAAGAGATGGGGCCATGATTCAGATCCCATCAACCTGTCTGGCTGTGCTTGAGCAAGGGCAACCTATGTTCTATAAAATGTAGCAGGCAGCTTTTTTAAGGCATTAAAGTAACTCAGATTTAATAGTACATATAGTCTTCTACATTGAAACAAACTTTGCAATCTGACAGCAGTTAAACCCTTTATAGCTCATTCAGTTTCTTTAGTCTTCATGGTGTCCTCACAAATCAGTTCCTAGACAAGCTGGGGTGACCTGGGTCTGAGGACACATGAACTGGTAGACCCACTACAACCTGAGATTCTATGCTTTCTTGCTTATATGACAGTCTCAGATCTTTCCACACAAAATGCTCCCCTCAGATGCTACCAGTACTACAAGGCCAGTACGCCAGTTTTGAGTTGAATAGGATCAGTGAAGCCACCCTACAGAAATTCCTTTGGATTTCACATTTCTGCTGGTGTGAGTGACCCAGCAATGACTCTGCTTCTGGGTTCCTGATAGCCCCTGCAGGTCTTCCCTTTCTTGGATATGACAGGGGACCACATCTGTAGCCCTAATACACCAGACAACTAGGAAGTAAAGTTAACTCTCTTTGCCTTAACAATGAAAGCCAGACTTTTCAGAGGATGTTTCAGCTGTAGAAGTCAACTCTTTACAAACTACCTATCACAATCTTTGTTCTATTGGTTAGCAAATTGAGTTACTAAAAGCTGCAGTCATTTATCCAAGGCTTGCCACTCAGCTCATTCAGCTTTCTCTGAAAATATTAAAATTCAGCTCCCATACAAGTTACCAAATGCATGTAAAAGGCAGGGATCATTCTTCTGAGGCTTAACAGATAGCCGTAAGATTTAGCACACACAGTCCAATGTGAAAGAAATTTCTGCCAGATTAAGAGATGTAAAATAGCTGTATAAATTAACAAATTAATTTTTAGTCATGTATGCCACCCAGGACATGACTCTTCTGTATTATCACATGAGCTCTGTATGTAGTGCAGTACAGAGCCAAGAAGAGAAGTCTCACAGCAACAGCTTTAAGATCACTCTGGTAATAAGCTGTCTGCACAGGACTTAATAAATAAATATCTATTTCTTCCCCTTTGGAATGGTGACGACTCAAAATGCTAAGTTAGCAATACCATGAAAGAAAACTAGTACCACTGGCATGTAAGCCTAAAGCTTTCCACACTGTCAGTCAGATTACCCAGATCAAGGGGAGGAGATACTTCTACTAAAGAAAAACACATTTGTCAGAACTGGAAAGCATGGCACATGCCTCTAGCTCCAGCTCAAATATTAGTTTACCTGCTCAAGAAGCCTTAAGGTGATGCAATTAAGCCTAGGCACGAAGAGAGAAAGAGAGAGGAAGGGAGAGGAAAGAAGGAAGGAAGGAGGGAAGGAAGGAGGGAAAGAAGGAAGGAAGGAAGGAAGGAAGGAAGGAAGGAAGGAAGGAAGGGAAGAAAGAGAAAGGAAGGAAGGAAGAAAGAGTTTAGTGGATGTTTATGTAACTGAAACAAATTTAGAGTGATCAAATGCTGCTTAATAATTTGCTCCTGACAGTCATTATTTGTGTGTTACATTTTCCTGAACTGGAGGATTTATGATGCAGGAGGTCTGTTGTGTAGGGCTGCAGCACTGCCTGATGTGCTGTCTGGATCATGTAATGGGGGAGAGGCAGCAGTACCTTGAAGTACCACCTTCCTCCCAGCACTAACCTCTCCATATTAGCACTGCGCTGCTTCGAACTCCTTGAATTGTACCAAATAGTAAATCTCCACACAGAGAGACGTCATCAGTTCAGGCTGTTATATGATGTAGATATTAACCAGCTTCATTCTTCTGTGTATGTTTGGGAATTTTTGTTTCTAAATGAAGTTCTGCAGGAGTTAGATGGAAATTGTGATTATTTAAGAAGGGTGCCAGTGGATACTGAAGTTAAAGATAATGTAAGTGTTGAAGTGCAGTGCCATTTCTCTTCCTTGATGCTGCTGGTGAAGAAAGCATGATTATTAATAGATCTTTTAAAAATGTCTTCATGTCTGTTAAATCTCTTGTTAAATAGCCTTCCTCTTAGTCACTGTTGGATTAAGAGGTATTCAGGGGTCCCTTCCTATCTGCTGCAATAGTTTGGGACCTGCTCTGAGCTATGCACAATTTCTCATGGTTAGCAAAGAGGGGAGGAGAGCCACCAGATTCATTCTCAGCACATGCCCTCTGCCCACAGTTGAAGTTTTAGCAGCAAAGAGCAATTCTGACATCTCTAGACATAACCTTTTCCCTAAGGTTCCTGGACACAGTTTTCTGTTCTTTAATCCCCAAAGAGCTGAGCAGAAAAGCCATTCCACAGTTCTCTTCTTACACATCAGTGTGGGAAAGCCAGTTCTTTACTTAACATTCCCTCTGACACATAAGCATACACACCCCTACATAATATAAATATATAACATTAATGAACTGTTTAATTCAAAATACATTGAGTCTTGTCCTCTGTTTAGCCCTGGGGACTAATATATGACAAACCTGGCCTGACCTTTTTTCAAAACCTGGTTTCTTGTTTGCTAAGCCAAGAGGAAAAAGGTTTATGTTACTTTGGAAGAACTCCATGATTATGTGAGGAACAGCTCTGGCAGCATCCTATCCCTTATTTGGTCACCCATTTCTGGCTACCCCTTTGAGAAATGTGGAACAGGATTAATTTCCCGAACTATAAATGTCTACACTGTAGCCACCTACATCAGAGCAAGTCATCTGGACTCCTTGTGCAGTGGGAGGAAAGAAACAGGCACTTGTAAAATGGAATAAATCTTGCTTATTTTAGACATCTCTCTTAGAATGAGATGAATCACTCTCTACATGCATTTATTTTTCTTCATTTGCTAAAAGAGCTCAGAGATCTCAAAGACAACTACAGTGTAGGTTTCTGAAGATGAGCTGAATCCTACCCACTCGTTATTATGACAGAGTCCTTTATAAACAGAATGTTGTGCTATCATCTTATTTATTTCATACTGGTGTGATGTTTTTAAGTGCTTCTGAAGTTTATTAACTTGTAAATGGTTTTTGACAATGTGTTTAAATGTAGTTAACATACTGAAATGTTCTGCAAAGTGTGTGAGGAAACCATTGTTCCCTTCTCTGCTTTAAAGAATTGTAGTCCTTCAGCTAGGCAAGAATAGCTGAAGCAATATAACCAGCTCAGGATATATGCAATTATCTCAATATAAAGAGCTCATGTCTTTTATTCTAGACCAAGAAGGGAAATAATAATCACATATTGAAATAAGGCATTTTTATACAAGGAAAACTATACTCATCCTATGGACTTTACTGGCATAACTATGTGTATTAAAAACACCAAACTTTGGTGTTGTTACACATTTGTGTAGCTCAGGCCTTAGTAGAAACACATTTTAACAGTGGCCTTGAACATTTCATACCTCCAAGGTTGTCCTAAGCGTGCTGCTTTGGTGCTGAATCTGCAGACATGGGCAGTGTAGTCATCTTCCCTAACTTTTGGTGTCAACAATGTAGATACCTATCTCCAAGCTAGCAGACTTCCTTTATAGTCAATGGAGTGGGATGCCTTTTGGCATTTTAAGGGCACAATTCATCTGACCTATTTCAGACACATACTTTAAGAAGAGCTGAATCATGCATTAGAAATGCCTGTTTCTTTTCATTGTCTGTAGTCTCCCAAAGACTAACACAGATGTACTTTTCTCTCTCATATTTGTCTGCTTTTCAGCAAATGAATCCCACCTCACTGTTTTCTACAGTCTTTCTCATTCTGACCTTGTCACTGTTAGTGAAACAGGACCACAGTGAAAATACTCGCACAGGCATACCCACATCATTATTTTAGGAGCACAGCTCCTGGCATGATTTTGGCTCATGCAAAACCAGTCTCCCAAAGACAGAAGGACTAAGGACCATTCTCAAAAGGCAGTTTGAATGCAGCAATCTTATTGTGAAGCATAAGGCATTTTAGGCCTACAGACATGAGCCATACTATGCCCTGCAGCTTTGAGGCTAAAGAACTCTACCTTTGGGTAATTAGACAATATGGTCACTACGGTATCTGGCCACAGGTTAGACAGCTGATTCCAGCCAAGTCCAATAGCTAATCTCTGCCCCACCAAAGATGAAAGACACTGTATGCCAGTGTGTTCACTACACTCAGGAACATTTACAATGTGGAGAATATAGCCTGTGACAAGCTTTTAGTTTATGGCATTCATAAATGCCTTTTATGAAGCATGAAGAAATCCATTATCAGATTTTAAGTGAGCATGTTTCAAAAATGTCATTATGTCTGTGACTAACCAAACGCCTATGATTAGTTCTGTTATTGCTGATGTTTCTAAGAGAAAATGGAAATGTTTTGTGTGGTAACCATCTAGTTGGTTTTCTAATTGCAGTCTGAGAAGGCCTGCACAAACATGTATTGATTGTCATCTATTCTTACAAAGCATAAAAGCTCTGTCAACTTTCTCGTCCCATTTCTCACATTTAGAGTTGTAGAGGGCTCACCACAGAAAAAGCCCTGCCTCACACCTGTACCTGACTTTGTACCTCAACAACTAGACACAGACCTATGGACTTCCTGGTAAATAACCCCAATGCATGTGCCCATCTTTGCTGTTGCAAGTGCTGGGATCTCCAATAGATGAGTTTTCAAACGTGAGGATTAAGACTATGAATATATCCAGAAATTACATTTGTTGAGGTGAAACATCAAATGTTAGAGAATACATGACTGTGCCTTTGTTCAGGAAACTGATATAAAGTAGAGGCATCCACACTATCTAGTTTTGTTAGCACTACTGGACTTAATAATTCCTCCATGCTCACTGGCCAACAAAGGGAGTTGGAAATTTTGGTAGCCATGAGAACACATTACAGAAAACAAACCAGCTGGCCAAATTCTGCTCACTTAGTAGCGGTATAACTCTGGAGTATATCTGCCTTAGTATTAACTTGGAATGGAAATAAAAAATGAATTATAGCTTAGTGCAGCAGAATTTGCTATTTAATCTCTTTTTTCCAAAGCCACTCGACGGATAAAGAACTGGCTGGATGGTCGCACTCAAAGAGTTGCGGTCAACGGCTCGATGTCCAAGTGGAGACCAGTGACAAGTGGCGTTCCTCAGGGGTCGGTGCTGGGACCTGTACTGTTCAACATCTTTGTAGGAGATATGGACAGTGGGGTCGAGAGCACCCTCAGCAAGTTTGCCGATGATACCAAGCTGTTTGGCGAGGTAGACACGCTGGAAGGGAGGGATGCCATCCAGAGGGACCTGGACAGGCTGGAGAGGTGGGCCCAAGCCAACCTCATGCAGTTCAATAAGGCCAAATGCAAGGTCTTACATCTAGGTCGGGGCAATCCCAAGCACAATTACAGGTTGGGCGGGGAATGGCTGGAGAGCAGCACTGAGGAGAAGGACCTGGGTGTGCTGATCGACGAGAAGCTCAACATGAGCCAGCAATGTGCGATCGCAGCCCAGAAGGCCAACCGCATCCTGGGCTGCATCAAAAGAAGTGTGGCCAGCAGGACGAGGGAGGTGATTCTGCCCCTCTACTCCACTCTCGTGAGACCCCACCTGGAGTACTGCATCCAGCTCTGGAGTCCCCAACATAAGAAGGACATGGACCTGCTGGAGCGTGTCCAGAGGAGGGCCACGAGGATGATCCGAGGGCTGGAGCACCTCTCCTATGAGGAGAGGCTGAAGGAGTTGGGGCTGTTCAGCCTGGAGAAGAGAAGGCTCCGCAGAGATCTTATTGCGGCCTTTCAGTACCTAAAGGGGGCCTACAGGAGAGCTGGGGAAGGACTTTTTACTAGGGCATGTAGTGACAGGACAAGGGGGAATGGCTTCAAACTGGAAGAGGGCAGGTTTAGATTGAACATTAGGAAGAAGTTTTTCACTTTGAGGGTGGTGAGGCACTGGAACAGGTTGCCCAGAGAGGTTGTTGAGTCCCCATCCCTGGAGGTGTTCAAGGCCAGGCTGGATGTGGCCTTGGGCAACCTGGTCTAGTGGGAGGTGTCCCTGCCTATGGCAGGGGGGTTGGAACTCGATGATCTTCAAGGTCCTTTCCAACCTAAACCATTCTATGATTCTATGATTCTATGATTAGTGACATAACTGTAAACTCTTCACATAGACATTAAGTTCCTGAGACAGAAAGTTCTTGTACTGTATAGGATGCCAACCACAATGGGACTCAGACTTCCATCCTTTAGGCATTAGCATTATACAGAACTTTGAAGGAAAACCCAAAAGTTGTCAAAACCTCAAACAAATATCAGTTAATTTCCTTAGCAATCCTATCTATGCTCCAAATTCTGTAACAGCTCTAGAGACACTACTTTTATCTTCCTGATAAATAGGAGTTTTATTCCTTATTCCTGCTGGGAAGCAGAAGCCATTTTCTTACTATAAAATTTGGAGCAATTTTCCAATAGAGGGTACAGTCCAAGAACCTTAATTAATGTCAAGACAGAGACCTATTTCTTAGGTGATAAAAAAGGCAAGGACTCAATACCCAATAATTGCCTTCTGTTCAAATGTGCTCTTATTCTTAAATGTTCTTGTTTTGAGAAGGTTAAAAGAGGACCCATCTAACCAGTTCTGAAAAGCTGTTGTTTTCATAGCAGTTATCATAAATTACGTCATGATAAAAGGAAGCTACACTTATTAGCTTAATCTAAAACAGTCACAGGAAGATTCTACTAGGCGGTTTTGTGGCTTAACCAGCAGCTTGTAAGACATGAACAAAGTGAAAAAAGGCAGAGGAGATCAGATGCAAATACTCTTCTTCCATCATTCTGACAGGTCTACTGTATCACTGTGGATTA
Source organism: Anarhynchus alexandrinus (assembly GCA_008711295.1). Taxonomy (NCBI): domain Eukaryota; kingdom Metazoa; phylum Chordata; class Aves; order Charadriiformes; family Charadriidae; genus Anarhynchus; species Anarhynchus alexandrinus. The sequence goes on along the minus strand of VUYV01000058.1, from coordinate 1,521,124 downwards.
TGTCAGAGAGGAGCAAATGCTATTCCCCACTGAAATCAAGTGCAATGCTTTTAATTATTACAATAAAAGCTGGAGCAAGATTTCCATGAGATTTTTTGTTATGATCATTTGCTTGGGTTTTTTTGCTTTGTTGCTTTTGCAGTATAGGGGTTTTAAGGCAGAACTGAAAACAGATCACAGTTAAGGCAAAATATGTGTGCTTAGGTCTCTCCTTAAAAATATTTTTTGCTAAGAATCACTGTGGTTCAGTGCATTAGCACACTGACCTAAAGCTCCAAGGAGACACATTTTATTACTTATTCTGCCAGTAAATTTCCTTGAAGCCTGAAGTAAGTCACAGTACTTTATGTTTTAACATGCTGTCTACACAACGTGCTGTGGCCCCCAATCTCAATGCCTTCTAGTGATGCAAACAGAGAAGCTTTAAAGAAAATAATATTCAAACAAGTACATTTAGGAACTATGCATTTTTGTAGAGTCCTCCTTCTGTTCGCTGGCTAAACTTTACATATAGGAAGACAAAGCAAATGTGAAGCAGCTTTAGGTATGAGGTAGTATAAACGTGTGCTTCTTGTATCAGCTTCTCTTCTTTTTTGGTGCAAATTTGCCTCACCATGCAATTATGCTCATGGTCTCTTCTGGTCTACAGAAGTCTACTGGCAAGACAGTCCACTCCTTGGCATAAATTACTCTAATTTCTTGAATGAAAAGCTTTGATGGCAAAAGGACATTTTCTTTAATGGTGGTATCTATGCCTGTATGAGAGTTTCTGCTGTGTCAGTTAGGATATCAGATTTCAGTGCAGACCAAGCCAAAGATTGTGCCAGCTTTTCCATTAAAAAAATTATCTCCGATTACTCATTGCTTCCTGAAATTGTTTGGTTATAATTGCCCTGGGCTAGTTTTTGCCCAGAGCTGTCATTCTGCTTCAGGATCTCAGCAAAGAGACTATCTCTAAACATGCTCTAAATCTGAGAAAGCTGAAGAAAAAAACACTTGCTATACAAGAATACATTTTTATTACTGGTCAAGGGTCTTTGATTAAGAGAAATATTCTGGAAAAAAAAATATTCCTCAATAAGGAAAATGTCTTCGAAAATGTTTTTGGAAAAACTGATGGTGATGTTACTGAGTTATGCAGAGTTCAAAATTGTGTTTTGGGAATTATTCCGGTTTCATTACTTTCTTACCTAAGCAGAACTGTGTGTGCATGTGCAGTTAAATTAGCTGATGGGAATATCTCCAAGGAATGCATTAAATGGTATTGTAATTAGGAAAAAAAAAGCGCCAACGTTTGCTGCCCATATTCTTTGCTCTTGAAAAGTATTCAGGGCGGGAATTGCATTAACTTGGATTCTTAAGGCTGCAAACCAGCAGAGGGTGAAATTATGGTGTAATTCTCACGAACATATTTTAATGACCCTTTTTTTTTGCCAGATACTGTACTGCACATGTATTATCACAAGGTAGTTCTTAACATAAGACACATGACTTTATTCAAGCTCTCATTCAACACATCTGCATCTTTGATGAATTCACGAGCTTCCTAGTTGAAAGTCTACCTGATAACTGTTACAAAAAAGGCCTAGTATGGTTTGAAGGGGAGCAAATGTTTAAGTCAGAGAACCTAAGCCAGAATTGTATGACCTGTACACAGCATCCTGCTGTTAATGTTTCTGCAATTTCCCTGCTACTGAAAATGTCACTTGTTTCACCTTATCACAGATCAGAGTTTCATAAAAGTTTTAAAGGAAATGTGAACGGGACGAGGAGCTTAACACCCCTCACCTCCCAACTAAGTATCTTGGAATAGAAAAATAAGCCTGGAATGCTATCTTGAAGCTATAATAACAGTGCAAATCTTATTGCCATCAAAAGAATAAAGTCAGAAAACAAGATCCTACGGGTTCAACCTGCATACACCTGCCTCTAGCCCTGCATACATTTATGTTCTATGGGAAAATCATTCTGAGCATGGACAGGTGATTATGTGTCTTGGAATACCAGACACAGGCCTGGTAATTAAATTTCTAACCAAACATCCTTTCATTCCCACTCCCTCTTTTAAAGACAGTTGCTGCACATGTTTTGTTTTCTGGAGCCCAGCATGTTTCTCTGTCCCCAAGTCATAGACCAAAGTCCTGGAAGTGTTCCCATTATCAGCACTCAGGTAGAAAAGAGAAGACAGAATCCCTGTAGGAAATCTCAGTCATTTAACCCAAAACACAGCGTATGATCTTGACACATGACTTTGGCACCTTGCAGTGTGGGTGTGTCCTTATTTCACATGGAGGTTATGGCCTTGCATGTGATTTTATTTTTTTTATTTGGTCACTCCTCCTTATTAATTCCTGTGCAATGGGGTCACTGTTCCTTTCAAGCAGTCATAGGATTGAATAGAAACACAATCACAGAGCATATGATTTGCATCTGGAATCGGACCCATGAAATTCAGGGTGTAGATGAAAGATTTGGCAGAAAATATGTGAAGACTACTGCCAGAACTATCCCAAGTAAAAAATGACGGGAACTACCCATCTGTTCGGTATCCCATTTTCAATCCTCAGGCTTAACAAGCAGAGGTACACTGTAGAACAGAATCATAGAATCATAGAATTGTCTAGGTTGGAAGGGACTTTGAAGATCATCAAGTCCAACTGTCAACCTAACACTGCCAAAACCACCACTAAACCATGTCCCTAAGCACCACGTCTACACATCTTTCGAATACCTCCAGGGATTACGATTCCACCACTTCCCTGGGCAGCCTGTTCCAATGTTTGATAACCCTTTCTGGGAAGAGATTTTTCCTAATATCCATCCTAAACCTCCCCTGGTGCAACTTGAGGCCATTTCCTCCTGTCCTATCGCTTGTTACTTGGGAGAAGAGACCAACCCCATATCTCTACAACCTCCTTTCAGGTAGTTGCAGAGAGCAATAAGGTCTCCCCTGAGACTCCTTTTCTCCAGGCTAAACAACCCCAGTTCTCTCAGTAGCTTTTCATAAGACATGTGCTCCAGACCCCTCACCAGCTTCGTTGCTCTTTTCTGGACACGCTCCAGAATCTAAATGTCTTTGTTGTAATGAGGGGCCCAAAACTGAACGCAGTATTTGAGGTGGGGCCTCACCAGTGCTGAGTACAGGCGAACGATCACCTCCCAAGTCCTACTCACCACACGATTTCTGATACTAATAATAAACTAACAACTAACACCTGACCAGGCTGTGAATATTTTCAGAATCAGTGTGAGATCTGTTTAGAGATTCTTCATGTGTCAAGATCCATTTTTAAATTTACCTCACCCTAGCTTCAGTCACTGCAGTCTTAGCTATGAAGCACGCTGATCTAGCTTATGAAGATATTTATAGATTACCACATAAAACCAGTGCTGTAAGTTTGCTAAAGAGATTTTTCATTTCTTTGCTTCTAATACACCCAATATGTTAGAAGCAACTCGTCTGGCTTCCACTTGGGATCACTTCAAATACACATGCAGAAATTCTATGCTAACGAACTCCTTGCAAGTGGAGGGATCTGTCTTCCTATTTCAGTACTAATTGAAAAATGTTAAGCTTGTCCCATAGAATCTGAATTACAAAGAGAATTTGGCCAGATTAATCCTTTGTCTCCTAACACACCCAAAGCATACACAGGTGCCTCAGGCTTCCACACCCTGGTCTGGTGTATTGCCGTAATTAAGCACTAGACCTGTCTACATCTTTTTTTTTTTTTCCTACTGAAATGGTTTAACAACAAGCACTATCAAACTTTACTTTGCAAGTTCAGCCATCCCTAGTCTCAAAAGCATCATCATGTCATGCAAGTGAATGTAAAAGCTCAGACAGTTTCTTGAGGCTCTGTTAGGTTGGAAAAGACAGAGGATATAAACTAAAGTTAAGTGTCCATGCACATAGCTGACAATGGCTAATTTTCTGTCTGGAAAACAGCTGCAGAAGAATTTACAAATGGAAATAAAGATAATTAATTTCCCTAGGCACTCTAAGAGTTCTCACCAATTTCTCAGGGATTATTTCCAACTCTATCAAAATGTATGGAACAGCTACAAATGCAACACGGTAGTTTTCTAAATAGTGTGCCCATATAAGCTTAAAATGTATTCAACTCTTTTCATTATTATTTAGCAATACTTAATTGAAAGGATACATCAAGGATTATGGGTTTTTTTCAGTGTTAATACCACAGCTGGGATCCTACTGCTGATGAAAGGGGTTGGTCAAATATTTGAGGGTCATTACCAACCATATTTTTCTCTGATAGGTACATCATAATCCTGGCTTTTTTCCCCTCCTATGCTTGCCCTGTGATCACAGCCTAAGCTATGCTACTGCCCTAGGCAGGGAGCAGCTAAAGCAGGCTATAAGAGGAGGAGAGCTCTTCCTGCTCACTGAGGTGCACTGGCTGTTCATTGCATCTCAGTGGAGTGAAGCACCAGACGAGCAGCTCTTCCAGTGCTGTCTGAAGAACAGGGACAACTGAACTCCTCGAGGCACACAGCATTATTATATGGACATATGCCTCACAATGCCAGAGAGACACTGCTTGGGGAGGGATCTCTATGTGTAACTGCAACACTCAAAAAGCACTATGATGAAGATATGCATTTGAACTGAACATTCAATATACAGAATGATACAGACAACTTTAATTAAAAATGTAATATGAGAACCAACTGCCCTGGGTGAGACAAAAGTCTGTCTAGCTTTGTATCCTGTTTCATGCAGTGACCCAAAGTGGATGCCTACCAAACCCAACAAGAACATGGTAAATGTGCTGTGATAGTTCACACAATGCACTCCCCCAGTTTAAGGAACTGCCGATTCAGAGGTGTTTGTCCTCATGATTATTAGCTCCTGATGGACTTTTTTCTATGTTTGCTCTAATTGGTTTCGGATAGCATGTAATCTTTCCAACATTCTCAGAATCTCGCAGCACCAAACTCCACAGATTAACTACATGTTAGCTGGACAAGTATCTCTGTTTCTTGTTTTGAAAATGCCATCTGACAATTTCCTCTTTGCTTCCTCCTTGGCAGTCAGGATTTTATAAACATCCATATGTCTTCACTTAAATGTCTTGTTCCCAGGTTGAATACTGCTACGCAGTGTATGTATGCAATTCTTTACTTACCTTTCCTGCTGTTCTCTGTATTCTTTTTATTTCTCTTTACCATTTTGGGGGTATAACTGGAACTATATGGAGTTTTTAAGGAATGCATGTATCATGGATTTCTACAGGACTTTTTCTGCACTGTTCATTATTTCTTTTCTGAACATTAATATCCTATGTAGGTTTTTTGTTTGCTTTTGGTTGCTATTGAATACTGAGCTGAAGTTCTCAGTGAACTGTTCACAGTGGCCTCAGAATAATTCTTTCTAATTAATACTAGTTAACTGTACTGGTTTCAGCTGAGATAGTTAATTTTCTTTCTAGTAGTTGCTGTGTTTCAGATTTGGTATGAAAGGAATACCAATAATGCATATTGTTTTAGTTTGTTTTAGTTGTTGCTGATGTTTATACTATTCAAAGACCTTTTCAGCTTCCCATAGAAGCTGAGAAGGAACATAGACAGAACAATGGAATATTCTGTACCATAGACATCATGCTCAGTATGTAAATGGGGGTTGGCCAGGGGGCAGGAATCTGTGATCACTGCTCATGGTGGGCTGGGCAACGAATTCACCAGGTGGTGAGAGTGACTTGAGTTGTATTACTTTATCTTGTATATTCTTTTCCCATCATTATTATTATTGTTGTTTTTGTTGTTGTCGTCATTGTTATTTTCATTTTTTTGTTATTGTTCTATTAAACTGACTTTATCTCAACCCATGAGTTTTGGTTTTTTCCCTTCCCTTTCCCCTCCTTTTCTCCCTCTTCTCCCTACCCTTCTGGGGGTGAAGGGGGAGAAGTGCACAAGTGGCTGCACAGTCCTAGCTGCCGGCTGGGATTAAACCATGACATGAACGTAGATTTTTGTTGTATATAGCTTCTCAAGACAGTTTCCCTCTACATATTACATTCCATTTATCAGCATTTAGATTCATTAGCCATTTTACAGTGCAGTCACTGATTATGGAACTTTGCTGTAACTCTTTGGATCACCACACATCATCATGTTCACCCTGTTCCCAAATTATTCTTCACTATATTTAACAGCACAGATTTCATCATAGCTTTTTATGGACTATACTGAGAAGATCCTTCCACTCTGAAAACTCACAGTTTATTTCTATCTTTTAGTTCCTGACTTGAATATATCATAGGGCCACAAGAAGATGTCATTTCATAACACTATGGTTTCCGTAAGAGATTTTGCAAAGGACTATACCAAAAGTGTTTTGAAAATCCAAATAAATCGTATCATTTTTGCCAACCAATCCATACCAGCAATGATTTCTTCAAAGAATTCTGATAGAATTATGACATAGGATTTTCTGTACAAACCAAGTGTTGATTATTTGCCATCATATCATAGTCATAAATGTGCTAATTAATTTCATTTTTTAGTGTGATTTTTGTCAGTTTTATCAATACAATCTGTAGTTCCTTGGATCACCCCTGAAATGATTTTAAAATTGGTGACGTGTTAGACATCTTCCAACCTTCTGGTACCACAGCATTCAGTGTAAGGCTTACTTAAATATCACAGTTAGCAGATCAGCAATTTTATATGTGAGTTCTTTTAGAACTCTAGAGAGAATACCATCTGCCTTAAGCAATTAGTATTCATTATATTGATTTATTTTAGAACCTCTTCAACGATCCCTTTATTTGAGACAGTCCCTTGGTGTAATCTCGATTGCTAATTAAGCTGATTCACTAAAATATTACATGTAGCTGAAGGTAAAATCCCCTACAGTTCTTAAGAACAATGGATGCAGACCACATACAGAGATGCAGAGTGACTGCATCTTGGAAAGTTACTCATGAAATGGATGTAAGTAAGTGGTGGAAAAGCAATAAAGCCTCTGCTTGAAGACCAAAGACATTGTCAAATTATCTGCTACTACCCATTGAAAAAAAAAAAGTAAGAAAGTAGGAGCTAAAAGGGAAAGCAAGAGCTCCTAAGTAGGAGCTAAATTGAAAATAGGACCTACACAATTTTACCTTATGTAGACCATAGGTAAAACATTACTAGAGCATGTCAATGCTGTTGGTTGTATTTTATAAGACTTTGAAATACCCAAAAAAGTACAGAAAAGAGTCAGAAAAATCATTTGAAGACTGGAAAAGACACCATCTCCTCAGAAAGGAAGCAATTAGTTATTGAATAAGGTCCAAGGGGAGCTAGGTATTCACTACTGTTTCATGTCTTCAGAACAGAGAAAGACTTTTTGGTATATATGCTTTGCCAAACCTTAAAAGCAACTAATCTCTCCCTTCACAAATTTCTGCCTATAAGGGACAATTTTTTCATATGGGACTTATGAACTTACAGTTTCTTCATCATGCTTGAAAATTATATTTTTTCTTCCCCCGAATTCCTAGGCCCATAGCCTGAAAAAAGAGGGAAATAATATGGATGTCAGAAATTCTACAAATCTCTAAATAAATACATAAATAAATAACTCAGCTGTCAGTGTGGGTAAGCACAAAAATGACCCTGAATTGCTGCTGACAACCTGATACCTGTGAGATTGCATCCTTTTCTTTGGTGGAGATGCATTTCTTTTCAGATCATTTGTCTTTCATGTACTATTGAATGTAAGATGTGTCTCAGTGACTGATTGACTGATTGAAACAACAACAGAAAGAAACAATCATTAAAAATTTAAGCCCTTTTCTGGGTCATCTTTGAGGATGTAATCTTGAGGCAGCCATGCTGCCATTGAAGGTAACAGATCTACCATCCCACATCTGTTGTGCCAAATACTTATTGTGATTGTTTGAATTATGTAACTGGAAAACATTTTTTCCTCAGAAAGACCAACACAACAAAAAACAATTAAATAACTGTTACTCTTCAGGTTTGATTGTACAGTTACACAAAACACTCTTTGCAGAATAAGAAAAGAAAGCTCATTCAGCACTTACAGTGGAAGAAGACCCAATGATAACTCATGTTTAGGTTGAAACTCTTGCCAGAAGAAGTTATTTTTGCTTGCACATGAGGTCTTACACAACAAATTGCTAACTTAGAAATTTAGAGCGAAATGTGGAACTATAAACTTCATAAATAGTCTGCATTTCACAGAATCATAGAATGGTTAGAGTTGGAAGGGACCTTAAAGATCATCTAGTTCCAACCCCCCTGCCATGGGCAGGGACACCTCCCACTAGACCCAGTTTCTCAAAGTTCCATACAGCCTGGCCTTGAACATTCCAAGGGATGGGGCATCCACAACTTCCTTGAGCAACCTGTTCCAGCACCTCACCACCCTCAGTGAAAAATTTCTTCCTAATATCTATTCTGAATCCACCCTCTTCCAGTTTGAAACCATTGCCCCTCATCCTATCACAGCAGTCTGTGGAAAAGAATCCCTCTCCACCTTTCCTGTAGGCCCCCTTTAGGTACTGGAAGGCCATAATAATGTCTCCCCGGAGCCTTCTCTTCTCCAGGCTAAAAAAACCCAACTCTCTCAGCCTGTCTTCATAGGAGACGTGCTCCAGCCCTCTGATCATCTTTGTGGACCTCCTCTGGACTCCCTCGAACAGGTCCATGTCCTTCTTATGTGGAGGCCCCAGAGCTGGATGCAGTACTCCAGGTGGGGTCTCACCAGAATGGAGTAGAGGGGCAGAATCACCTCCCTCAACCTGCTGGCCACACTTCTTTTGATGCAACCCAGGATACAGTTGGCTTTCTGGGCTGCGAGCGCACATTGCCGGGTCATATCATGGAATCATGGAATTTTCAGAGTTGGAAGGGACCTCTGGAGATCATCTAGTCCAACTTCCCTGCCAAAGCAGGATTGCCTAGAGCACATTACTCAGGACTGCATGCTCATATGAGCTTCTCATCAACCAAAACACCCCTAAGTCCTTCTCCTCAGGGCTGCTTTGGATCCATTCTCTGCCCAGCCTTGTATTTGTGCTTAGGATTGCCCTGGCCCATGTGCAGGACCTTGCACTTTGCCTTGTTGAACTTCATGAGGTTCACAGAGGCCTACCTCTCAAGCCTCTCAAGGTGCCTCTGGATGGCATCCCTTCCCTCCAGTGTGTTGTCTGCTCCACGCAGCTTGGTGTCATTGGCAAACTTGCTGAGGCTGCACTACATTCCACTGTCCAGGTCATGGACAAAGATATTAAACAGCACTGGTCCCCGTACTAACCCCTAAGGAACTCCACTCATCGCTGGTCTCCACTTGGACATCGAGCCATTGACTGCAACTCTTTGAGAGTGGCCATCCAGCCAATTCCTTATCCACTGAGTGGTCCATCTGTCAAATCAATGTCTCTCCAATTTAGAGACAAGGATGCAATCCAGGACAGTGTCAAATGCTTTGCACAAGTCCAGGTAGATGACATCTGCTGCTCTCCCCTTATCCACCAATGCTGGAACCCCGTCATAACAGGCCACTAAATTTGTGAGGCACGATTTTCCCTTAGTGAAGCCATGTTGGTTGTCACCAATCACCTCCTTATTTTCCATGTGCCTTAGCAGAGTTTCCAGGAGGATCTGCTCCACGATCTTGCTGGGCACAGAGGTGAGACTGACCAGCCTGTAGTTCACCAAGTCTTCCTTTTTTCCCTTTTTAAAAGTGAGGGTTATGTTTCCCCTTTTTCAGTCAATGGAAACTTCACTGCACTGCCACGACTTCTCAAATATGATAGATAGTGGCTTAGCAACTTCATCTGCCAGTTCCCTCAGGACCTGCAGATGTATCTCATCATGTCCTGTGGACTTGTGTACCTTCAGGTTTCTCAGATGGTCTCCAACTTGATCTTCTCCTACAGTGGGCAGTACGTTATTCTCCCAGTCCCTGCCTTTGCCTTCTGTGACTTGGGCAGTGTGGCTAGAGCACTCGCCGATGAAGACCGAGGCAAAAAAGTCATTGAGTACCTCAGCCTTCTTCATATCCCGGGTAACCAGGTCCCCTGTTTCCTTCTGGAAAGGGCCTACATTTTCCCTAGTCTTCCTTTTATCACTGATGTGCCTGTAGAAGCTTTTCTTGCTGCCCTTGACATCCCAGCCAGATTTAACTCTATCTGGGCTTTAGCTTTCCTAACCTGATTCCTGGTGCTCGAACAGTATCTCTGTATTCCTCCCAGGCTACCTGTCCTTGCTTCTACCCTCTGTAGGCTTCCTTTCTCTGTTTGAGATTGTCCCAGAGCTCCTTGTTCATCCACGCAGGCCTCCTGGCATTTTTGCCTGACTTCCTCTTTGTTGGGATGTATCGCTCCTGAGGTGGAAGAAAGTGATCCTTGAATATTAACAAGCTTTCTTGGGTCCCTCTTCCCTCCAGGGCTTTATCCCATGGTAGTCTGCCAAGCAGAACCATGAAAAGGCCAAAGTCTGTTCTCCTGAAGTCCAGGGTAGTGAGCTTACTGTGCGCCCTCCTCGCTGCCCTAAGCATGTTGAAATCCACAATTTCATCGTCACTGTAGCCAGAGCTTCCCTTGAACTTCCCTACCAGCCCCTTCACATTCCCTACCAGCCCCTCCTTGTTGGTGAGAACAAGGTCCAGCATAGCACCTCTTTATTGGCTCCTCTGTCTCTTGGAGAAGGAAGTTATCATCAATGCATTCCAGAAACCTCCTAGACTGCTTAAGTCCTGCTGTGTTGTCCTTCCAACAGATATTGGGGTGGCTGAAGTACCCTATGAGAACCAGGGCTTGTGAAAGTGAGGCTGCTCCTATCTGTCTATAAAGGGCCCCATCCACTCAGTCTTCCTGGTCAAATGGCCTGTAGCAGATGCCCATTATAATGTCACTTGTCCCTGCCCTCCATTTAATCCTGACCCATAAGCTCTCAGTCAGCTCCTCATTCATTCCCAGGAGGAGCTCCATGCATTCCAGCTGATCATTGACACAGAGGGCAACACACCCTCCTCATCACCCCTGCCTGTCCTTCCTAAAGAGCCTGTATCCTTCCATTTCAACACTCCAGTCACAGGAACCATCCCACCACATCTTTGTGATGCCAATAAGATCATAGACCTGTAGGCATGTGCACGTCTCTAACTCCTCTTGTTTATTCCCCATGCTACCTGCGTTTGCATAGAGGCATTTAAGTTGGGCCCCCAATGAAGCTGACTTAATGGCTAGAATTCCTTTGTGCTGTACTCCAACTGTTCTGCTGACCTGTGATCGTTCTCCAGGCTCTGGGCATCTATTGCTGGCACTGGCATCAAACTGGTAGGAATGTAATGGATTGATGTTCCCCTCCCCTGGCAACTTTGGTTTAAAGCCCTCTTCACAAGCTTGGCAAGCCTCTGACCGAAGATGGTCTTCCCCTTCTGTGACAGGTGGACCCCATCAGCCTGCAGTAGACCTTGTTTCTCAAAGCGAATCACATGGTCTAGGTAGCTGAACCTCTGCCTGTGGTACCAGTCCCATAGCCATTTGTTGACTCAACAGATTCAACTGTCCCTTTCAGCCAGGAGGATTGATGAAAAAACTATCTGCACTCCAGAGTCCTTTACTGCCACTCCCAGGGCTCTGTAATCCTTCTTGATTCTCCTCAGGCTGCTGCTGGAGGTATCACTGGTGCCCATGTGAAACAACAGCAGCGGATAATAGTCAGTGGACTGTACGAGACTTGGTAGTCTCTCAGTGACATCCCTGATACAAGCCCCCAGTAAGCAGCACACCTCTCTTGGGAGTGCGTCAGGTTGACAAGTGGGTGCCTCTGTACCTCTCAGAAGAGAGTTGCCTATTACTATCACCCATCGCTTTTTCTTAGTTGGGCTGGTTGTTACACAGGGAGCAGATCAAGCTGTCTTACTGAGCTCCAGCATCTCTCCTGATGTGACTGGTCTTTACTCTTCAGTCTGCAGAGCGGTGAAGCGGTTCTGCAAGGGCACCTCAGGCTTTGGGGGAAGTCTCTTCCTCCTGCTGGTCCTTGCTCTTAAAAACTTCCATTCTTCTGCATTACTGCTCCCCTCCCCCCTTCTGTGTGTGCCAGGAGGGCAGTTTTCTTTTGTTTGGCTGTGGGCTGTGGGTCCACTGCAGACTGTGCTTGGAACCAGATATCTTACTCCTTCTTGGCCTCCCTAATGCTACACAGCCTCCTCACTGCCTCCTGCAGCTCAGCCACCTGGGCACACCTTTACAGGCAGGTCTGCCACCTATCCCTGCCCAGGAGAAAGGTCGAGGCACTTTCTGCAGTCTGAGTTCTGCACTGCAGCCTCTCCCTTCAGCAGCTCCCTTCGGGTGGAGGCATCGGCCACCGCTGGGCAGATGGTGCAGACCTTCCCGACGGAGCTGCAGCCTTTGCTCTCCGACGAGTACCCCCATTCTGCCTTGAGGGTCAGGTAGGATGAGTACCCTTGACCTGTGCAGATGGTCACAGAACAGTGCCCGGCTGCTGGGTTATGTGTCCTTCAAGTCTCCCACTTGGCTGGTGAAATGCCCCTCCTTTGAAGAGGTGCCCTTCTCACTCTCCCTTCCACGCAAAGTGCTGTGCCCAGCCCTGGCCAATGCACCATGCTCTGTTGGCAGCGCTCCTGGTCACTCCCGCTCCCCAGGCTGCTTTTTGTAGGTGTGGGGGTGCTTGTAGTTGCTCTGGCAATGCCCCAGGCCTCATTAGCGTCTCCCGCCAGAGCTGCTGGCTCCTGGTGGATCTCTCCACTGCCTCGGCATTTTCCTACCTCAGGAAAACCCCCAGTGTGCCGAGACCTGCCACTCTGCTACGGGTCGGACCGACTCTGGAGCAGATCACCTTGGTGACTGACCAATTCATCCCAATATGAGCAGAAAATCATGACTGTGATTGCTTTCAGGCTAACCTGCATGAATTTTCCAAATTGCAGCTGACTGGAAACAAGAGAGAGAAACAGTCCCAGTCAGGTGGATTTGAAAACCAAAGTTTCCCAATGTTTAAGACATTCAAATATGAATGCAAGAATCAGGTCTGGGGTGAAGGTTTGGGTCTCAAATTGTTAAATGGAGACCTGCATCTTTTCAGTGCTAATCATTTTGCTAAATCAGAACCTGTCCTCACTTGTTGTGTAACTTTAGATGCTGTATTCCCCAGCCCACTCTTTGTCAAAGTTTGCAATTAACTCTCTACCAAATGGCAACATGGTGTGACAGCAATTGATCTGCTGGCAAGGTATCACTGCAACACACCAGTAATCCATCATTGTGCTTCATTCATTGATGAAACACAGTGGGGAGCTGAACACCAGCCAGCAAAACAGTCCTGGGTGTGCTTCCTGCCTCCCACGTGATTAAGACAGATGGACTTCAGGAATGAATGGACAGACAGAAAAGCGACTGGCTAATAGTTTGAGGACATGCTCTCCCACAGCACTGCTGGGACAGACAGCAAGCTGACAAAGCCAACTGGGAGGGAAATCTCCACCAAAGGAGAAGCCTCCCTCACACCTCTGACCAAGTTCACTGAGAAAATGGACCAAGACCGCTTACCTTTCACATGGACCATCAAACAATCCCAAACAGTCCCTAAAGCCTGCACTCTGCTTGTTACTTCTTTAGCAGTGAGCCACCCTTGGCAGATGTGAATTTAACAGGGTGCCTCAAGCCAGTTTGGTGCTTCGTGCAGCACACAGCTGCAAGTGGCTCTCTGAACAGCCACTGAATGTTCGTTCCTTCTGCTCTTTCCTCCCTCCTCCTTTGTCAGCATCCTTGACAAAGAGAGTTGTATTGCAGGGTCTCTCAGTAATTGGAGACAAGCCTCTGGTAAAGGCCAGATTCACACCAAGTCCCTGAGCCCTGCTCAGCATGGGTATCTTCACAGTACATGACCTTGATCCAGCCAGCTTGTACCAGAGTCTCATAAAGGTACAGTACTGTCCTCTGTACAGAACAATTCCCAAAAGCTGTTATTGTTTAGGAAGGATGAAGACTAACAGCCTTCTTGGTTAAAGTCTTACCATTTTGTTAACAAACATGTTCTTAACAAACATGTTCTTAAGCAGCAGAAAGTCTGCCACTCCAAGCTTTATCCATGGGATCATTTGTACATGCCATAGCCATAGGATCTGTGTGTCCTTTCACCACATTTTTTACCTCCACGATATCTGAGAAATTGTGTGCTACCAACAGCAGGGCTTCTGGTTATTTCTGTTAAGGTAGCGTGCTGGGACAGGACAGGACCTGTGAGATGTACCTGTGTCAGAGCACAACACAGTATATTTGTGCACCCAGAGTTTCATTTCTGCTTCCTGCAAAGGACTTTGAGCACTGTCAGTTTAGACTCCCATATTTACAAGTTTATGAAAGAAAAACTTTTCAGAAGATACATTACCATTTCAAGTATAAAAGCAAGACAGTGAAACTGCCAGTTTTGGCATCTCTGGCAGGTTGAATTTTTGTCATGGAGGATTCGGGGTCTTTGTTTTTTTCCTCAACAGAATTAACTCAATCTGGTTTGAAACTCTCTCAATAAAACTCCCATATCAGTATTAGTAGCGTGCACAGCATGAGAAACCCACAAACAAAAAAAAAGCCAACAATTGTACAAAAGTAGGTTGAAGAAAGGCTTTGCAAAACAGTACATATGCTGGTGGAGCCGGAGATTCACTTTAAAGGAAATGGGGGAGAAATACAGAAGAAGAATGTAGTCATATCCAGATAGCAATAATCTATTATTGTAAAATTCACCCTTAGGGGTGAAGTTAAGGGCCTAATAATTTCCCTGGGTTTGTGACAGTCACAGTAGCTCAAGGTGTCCTTACAGCTCACTGATCACTTGATCTTGCAGACCTCCCAGACACCCTGCAGTTTCAAGGGCCCTTGGAACTGAAGAGTCTGCCAAGTTCAGGGCATGTCAGCACTCTTCCAACAGCTCTTCAGCAACAGTTTATTCCTAAGTAATTACTCATTTTAACCACAAGCATACATAGACTCCTATTCATAACACTCAGAAGTATCTTAAAAATCTGAATGCTCAGCTGATACTCATACAAAATCTGCCCTTTTCCTCAGAAAAAAATCCCAAATTTTACTTTGGTGGAAAACAAAGTTTGGGGTGCATAATAAAAATATTTATTACAGTAATCTCTTTGATCTAGTGAAGTGATTTTTATATGGTTGGTTGATGTTTTACAACTGGTTAGAATACAACAGTACTGAGTGAGATTGTTAACTAACCTAATTATTTGTCAGCAAAGGACACCTAAAGATGTGCCAGCAGAGCCAAACAGCAAATCAGTGGGAGAACTGGAGCTTCCAACATTCATGACAATCAATTTTTTAGTACCTCAAGAAAGTCATTAAAATGAAAAGAGGAAACAACTGCAATGATCTAGTAATGTGGCTTCTTCATACAAACAGTTTTAAAAGAGTCAGTTTATATTTTTTCAGAAGGCCTAAAATATGATGTCCCCCCTCCTGTGTCCAATGTCCCCCAATTCCTTCAGAAATCTTGCTGTATGTTCTACAGTGAGGTATTTATTTCCTTCACACTCTTCTTTCGCAGACTGCCAATCACATCACAGACCTAGAAGAGCTATAAAATGTTAAGATTTTATTGAGGTAAGTGTTGAAATGAATTACAAAATCAGACCAGTGGCTTCTTTTTAATTATTTTCTTTTTATTGATCCCAGATTTTTTAATAGCATGCCATCTGACATGGGATAGCCCCAGAGGTACTGTCATGCAACTCACATTTAAAAAAAATGATACTGAAAACGTATGTCTATAATTACAGAATTGTCACAAGAAACCGAGAGTTCTGGTGTTTGAGCCCATACTGAGCTTACACTGTGCTATCAACGTTAAGGAGGACAGAAGTTTTAGATGGGGAGGACAAACCCATTGCTGAAGTATTAACAGAATAAGCAGTTAAGCTGTCCACTGCTTAGAAGTATATGCAATTCATTTCAAAAATAAATGTCTGATTACAACAAACTGAAAGCTATTCTGGTAGAAAAGGGTATTCCCCACTCTAGCTGAAGCTCTGCTGCTACACAGAGATTAAAGATTCATCAGGCAAGAAAGCGAAACCACTCTTGTGCAGGAAGACACTGTCACTGTCCCTTGGCAGATGTAAGCTCTGCCTTCCTTGGGTGCCAAAAAGCATTTCTGCATTTTGCCCAGCAACTGTTCAACATGAAATAAGGACTGTCCCTAGAACTGGCCTGGGACCCCTGACTTTTCCTCCCTGCCCTATGTAGACCCTGGAACAAGATGCTGCATTCCTGAAGCAATAGGCTTGGAGGAGCAGGCCAAGTACCTTGCTCCAGGTTACGAGGTTCTGAATCCTTCATGGGTGGAGGGATGCCAGAGATCACTGATGAAGGTGAAAAAGCCTTGGTGATCCATGAGATTTAAGACACACTTTTGTTGTCATGGTTCACATGGGAGTACTCCAGGGATCTGTTACAGCTCTCCCCTGAGCAGAATCTCATCCAAAATAGTTTAGCCCTACACCTACACCGTATCAATACTACAGGTAAGCCTTTGGTTCCCCCATGGCATCAGGCATGAAAAGATAAACATTGCAATGCTGAAAAGTCTGGCAGCCTCAGTCTCTTTTTTAATGAATGTCTTTATCACCACAAAGCAGTAGGTTCATATAGAGATGACACCTGGATAGAATAAAAGGACCTTGTGGTAATAAATATCTCTGTAATTGTGCATATCTTCACTTCTGCGAGCAATAGGAAGTTTGTGAAGATTTGAATTTTGGTATCTGAATTTGCAAAAGGGTGAGTTCTTCTCAAAACAACATGCCTGCAGGCCTGTAGAATATAATGATTTCAGTTAAAACCAGGACAAATCCAAAGCTGCAACTACCAAGAAATGAGACAGCAAAACTTTGAAGCTGCAACGCTTCAATGAACATCTGACACTGTATAGCCACTACAGCTTTCTAACCCAGGGAACATTTTGGAATATGAGTGCATTTGCTAAGAGAGAAGGATGGTCTCACAGCAATAGGACCTCTTCTGTAACTCTCTTAGTTCTTTATTTAAGCATTATCCATTTGGTAGACACTCATTTCTATATAGGTCAGTCTGTGCATGGAATAATTACACTCTGAAAAGGAACATTCATATCAGAAAGGGAAACTGACTTATTTAAATGTGGTCGGAAATAATTAAATAAAGTCAGTGATAGGGAAAAGTTCAGCAGGAATTCATGACAACTATAGGTCATGCTTGCACAGTGAAAGCCTTGACACAAAGCTTGTGTCACTGTTAGCTCAATGGAAGGTTAGTCACTCTGTATTAGTAAGCACTTGACTGTATGATTTCCTAACAGAAGGTGCAGGACATGTCTGAACACTTTTTAAAATAGTGAGAATTCCTTTTTCACATTGCAGAGCCTTGACTTTTCCTGGAGGCGGGAGAGAACATGCAGTGCAAAGCTGTTCCGCCACTTTACAGAAATACATATCGATAGGTATGTATTTCTAATCTGTAACTACTCTCCAGCTCTGTTTTCATTAACAGTCTGTCAGGCTTCTCCTATAAATCTCTATTTTCATGCCTTATAGCTCAGCCATGAGAATTCACTGCAGTGTAACATTTGGCAAAAAGTATCAGCCTCAGCACAGGTCTCACCTTCACATTTAAACCAAAAATTAAAACACCACCTTAAAAATAGAAAGAAAGAAAAGAAAAACCATAACTATATTAGACTGCTGCACTGAGTTCAGAAAGGAAATGCAGGATTCACACAGAAGGCTAAGTTAGATATTGAATGCTACATCTAGCACTCAGGTATTGAAATAATTTCCTATGGCAGACCATCTTCCTGTACAAACACTGTCTCATTATGTACACATGCACTAAGGCTGAAATAGGCACAGGGTTGGGCTCTGCTTCTCCATCTGTGCCTGTGAGAATCTGGCTGATCTTTGCAGCTCAGTATCCTCATCGCTTGCTAAATGCAGGTAGATGCTGGACCCCTCAGTTTACTAGACCTAATAGTAAAGTAGATCTCTTGCCAGATCTGATTAATAGACAGATCTACTACCAAGTTTACTGGTATGCTAATGTTTTTCACAAGCTTGGGAAAGTGTCGCAGAGAAATGGCTCTATCTTGCATTGACCAATGACATTCTCCCAGAATAACATGCCATGAAAGTACCATTTCTGGGTGCTTCTCTTGTCCATGCCTGTGCTGGAACCTGCAGGGAATGGAAGAGGTGGTGTCTATGCCAGCACCATATTCACCAAGGACCCCACCACACAAGCCTTCCTAGCTGTGTAGGGTCTATTTCTTTTGCAGTGCCTGGCTGGTACAAGGGGATGGAAAAGGACAGACTTCCTTCATCTTCTTATTTATTCTAACTTCTACTGCAAACACATACACTCCAAGGCTCCTGCATGCAATACAATCCAGATGGGAAGAACGCTCTTTGGTTTCCTTTCATCTCTAAAATAATCCTCCACCTCACTATCCTTAGGCACTTCCTAATGACACATCACTAATTAAACAGAGATATCGTGGCCAAAACCCATGAACAAATGACAACATAACAGCCAGGTTGGTCATACCATCATTGTACGGAAAAATAAAGGGCTGAGAGGAGAGTCTTCAGGGATCAGTGGTTTACTGGACATAGACTGAGCAAAATTTCTTAAGATACAACTCCTCTTAAACTGCAACACTTCAGGCTTTGCATCTCAGCTTTCCTGCAGGATGTTTGCAATTCGTGTCACTCCATCACATCCACGGCTTTTCACATAAGGCCTTTATGCTTTTGCAGTGTGACATGCAAGGTAGAACTGAGCCCACAGAGACTGACTCCACTTGGTACTTGAATCAATGTTTGGAGGATTTGTTACTTAATTTACATGATGGTTTACATACTGGGTTTTTAAATAAACTAAATCTTTCATATAGATCTCATTAATTGGAATTAAAATGTGTGTAGTGCAGCAAGATTTTAAAGATATGTCCCTAGAATTATCCAAGCAATCTTTCACATGACAACTAAAGATTTGTACCTCTAGGTCCAGTAAAATGAGATGCCACTGACACAAGAATTTCTTGGAGGAGCAGCTACTTTTGCTGCAAATACAAGAACGATTATGTCACAAAACTTTAGGTAGTACATATGTGACTAGACCAGTGTCAGGGATGACAGCAGTGGCCCTTATTAGAATTTTTTTGTCAGTGTGGTTATGTTCAGTATCAGTCCACGACACAAAACAAAAGGCATCATGAGCACATTCTAAAGAATGAAAACATAACTGTATTTTCAATGGCTGCAATTATTATTAGGTCATTCAAGTGAGGAAATGATAGATGCTTCCAAAGACTGTAGCACTGCTTAGTGATGCGAAAGAGGTACCTGGAAAAAATAAATCTCAATGACGATTTAAGAGCAGGCTTTCCTTTTGATGTTCAAATGCAAATAAAGTTTGCATTAATTAGAATTATTCTTGTGGTATGAAAAAAAAACCACAACTTGTCTAGGAAAATATCTCGCTATATGATTGTGTAATAATAAATAAAATAATCATAACATTTTAAAGGAAACTGTTGCTACAATGATACCATTGGATTTGGTTTATTTCTACAATTTTCAAGAATTGTTTCTCTTTTTTCAGACATCATTAACACAGAAAATACAACTGTCTGCTTATGTCTAATTTTCTGCTTGTAGCACAATTTCTGCCACATTCATGTACTTCTATCAGTATGTATGTATGCGTTTTACAGCATGACTTAGGAGACACAGGACAGAAAGCTAAGTCCAAGAGGGCTTCAGAAAAAGATCTAGTGTTAAACAACTGTACCCGTCTGCTTACCATTAAGGCATGATAACACCCCACTGCATCTCACTGGTGACTCCCTAGAGACCTTATAGACTGTTTTTCAAACAAAAATGACCCCAGTCCACAATGTTTCAGCCACATCCCTGTAAGTGTGGGTGTTATGAGGAGGGACAACATAAAATGATTATGTCAAGTCCAAACTGCAATTTACACAATGAGAAATACCTGAAGTTTCATTACAGAGTCTTTGCATGCCATCATAGAGGCATTGAGCACCATGGTGGATGGAAAAGGAATTTTTCTCAAAACCTTTTTCTTCTAAAGGAAAGTTACAACAGATATCCCAGGTCCTACAACCAAATTACAACNATGTACTTCTATCAGTATGTATG
This sequence comes from Anarhynchus alexandrinus, assembly GCA_008711295.1. Taxonomy (NCBI): domain Eukaryota; kingdom Metazoa; phylum Chordata; class Aves; order Charadriiformes; family Charadriidae; genus Anarhynchus; species Anarhynchus alexandrinus. The sequence continues at coordinate 1,500,912 of VUYV01000058.1, read as the reverse complement.
TATGCGTTTTACAGCATGACTTAGGAGACACAGGACAGAAAGCTAAGTCCAAGAGGGCTTCAGAAAAAGATCTAGTGTTAAACAACTGTACCCGTCTGCTTACCATTAAGGCATGATAACACCCCACTGCATCTCACTGGTGACTCCCTAGAGACCTTATAGACTGTTTTTCAAACAAAAATGACCCCAGTCCACAATGTTTCAGCCACATCCCTGTAAGTGTGGGTGTTATGAGGAGGGACAACATAGAATGATTATGTCAAGTCCAAACTGCAATTTACACAATGAGAAATACCTGAAGTTTCATTACAGAGTCTTTGCATGCCATCATAGAGGCATTGAGCACCATGGTGGATGGAAAAGGAAATTTTTCTCAAAACCTTTTTCTTCTAAAGGAAAGTTACAACAGATATCCCAGGTCCTACAACCAAATTACAACATTGACTTCCATGCAAGCTAACCACAGTGGAATTCCTGCAGTGGAAATTGCATTCATAGCATTTAACCAAGATGTGAAATTGATACTGTAAAAAAATTTGCTGAAGCTTTAGACTGTTGGTTATCCTTGTTTGCTAAGCACATTTTATATTTTTATTCTCCTCTTTTCCCCATCTGCAACTAGAAGATGAAATGCCAGACGGAGGCAAAAACTTGCTTTTGCTGTATTTCTGATTCAGATGTAAGTTATACAAAAAGATCTTCAGATTCTGTTCCAAAGAACTAAATCCAGTTACAAGTTTCAGTGCTTTAAGGAAGCTTCCAGAAACCTGAATATTTGCAGAAGCTTAGTCATTATCTGAAGCCCCTTAGGGTGAAAGTCAGGCAAGTAGAGGTAATCTTATGCAAAGCTCACTTATATGCCACACTAGAACTGAAAGTAGTGGTTACCCAAAGAGGTTTATCTTTGCCACTGAACACAGCAAAACACAACTGGTAGTACTCCTATAGATCTACAAACTCCAATCATTTGCACAGCCTGAACAAAGCATTTTGTGGTTGGTTTTAATACACATAAATTTAGACAATGATATGAATTCTATCTCCCCACAGTCCCTCATCAGAGAATTACTCAGTTTTGTGATTTTGTTGTGAAAAAAGGACAGAGAGAGAGGGGGAAGAAGAATTTATATCAGCCATCATAATTAACTGTTCATAATAAGTGTTACATTTCCATCCCTGCATCAGTGTCAAGTGATGGGATTCAAAGATGTCAGATCAAATTAGTCTAGAAGACATACTGAAAATGAAGCTTTATTCCAAAAGGCATGATATAGGGGGAAAAAAATGAAAAGTAGTTTGGCAATTGCTTGAAAAAAAATCCAGATTTCTTTCCTGCCACATTATGTTCTGTCTGGCAACATAATGTAACGTATTTAGCAACACGTAGGCAATGCAATGGCAGGCCTCAAAGCACCATGCTATTCTTTCAGTTATGCATATTAACTTAAATATATATACACATATACATATAAAGAGAAAGAAATATTTTAAAAGAGACATTTGTTTGGCATTTCCCCTTCAAAGAAAGCAGGATAAACAACACATTTTTTTAATCCAGTAGAGCTGATTTGCAAACTAACTGCTGCAACAAAGAAGGGTCTGGTCCCAGCCTTCTTGCTAAAACCTATTAAAGAGACAGGTGCTAACTAGGCTGTTGAAGCTGCTGAGCGCACAACAATCAGAGAGTAACAGCATCTCCCTTTGTTTTTCTATCTTTGTTTTATTTTTCATTATGTTAGTATTCCATAATCACAACTCCTAATCTTCATAACTGACAAATGTTCCTTGAGAATGTAATCAATAAACAAGTCTAGGACACTCTCGTGCCAGGCAGCTGTTCCTGTGTCTGGGTTTTAGTGTCACGGCCACATCAACAGATTTAAAGTGCTGGCAGAGTGCCAGTTTCACATTTTAGCCTTTGCTTTATGTCTGTAGATATGGTTGGTATAGCAGAGAAAGATGTTTTAGAAAAACAGTAAGAGATAATGTATTTGTCAATGTTATATCCAAGCAAGCTATAGGGAACTTTTGTTGAGGGCCTTTCTCCTGCTCAAAATAGGTCATTTTATGTGGTTGCTTTTCTAGACTTTAATCTCTCAGGCTGCAATCCTGCAAACACTCATGCATGTGATTAACTCTGACTACCCACATGCATGAAGTGCTTGCAGGATGGGGGCTTTAATTTGTTGTGACAATGTCATGGGGAAGGGAGCTAAGTGGCAATATGTGAGGAGAGCTGTATAACTGAGGCCATCAAGAGCAGGTTGTGTTAACCCTGTACTGGGCAAGACTTCGCTAATGACTGCTGCATCTCCTCAGACCAGTAGTTCATGTTATACTGTGTTTTGTTTCTGGAGATGCCAGAATCACTATCAAGAAGCTCAAAGGAAAACACAAAGAAGCTCATCATTGTGCAAATATTTGCTTTTAAGAACTTTTTCTCAATGCCTTTCTATTACCAGTTGACTTGGGGTTTATGCTTGGGAATGTCATGGCTTTGCCCACCTGTCCAGGATGGCAAGACAGAGACACATCAAGTGTTTGGCATTCCTGAGAACTGACATGCACTTAGTGAAGAGTGTACCTGCTGCATTTATGCAGCACAGTGCTATGGCCTTTTTCTCTGTCCATGACCCCTGTGCCAGATGCAGCTGGTCCAAAGATTTAGGTGATTCCCTAATCTAGGACAGAAAGCAGGAGAAAAGTCACAGTGCTGAGTTGTGTCCAATACTCATAGGAGCTCTGCTTTTCCCTAGTTGCAGTTTAGTGCCAAAACAACACGTAACTTGCCACAAGACTAGCCGCTACGATATGAAGACAAGAGGAACCACATGCAAAATGGAGTGGGCATACACATATCCCAGCCAGGGAAAGATGACCATGCTGTCTTATGTGCTAGAAATTCAAGACCTGTTACTTGGCTACCTGATTCAGTTTCAGTCATACCAGTTCACAAAATAATGCTTTTCCTGAAGTTCTACATGCTTTTTTTTTTCCTATGAAATTATGTTATTACTGTTTGACATAGGTTGTGCTTACTAGATATGCCACAGTGACATCTACCCCTTTTGTCTCAAGTAAAAGTTCAGTACTGCTCTCACCATCTCAAACATTGCAGGACAGAATAATTTTTCATTTTAAACACAATGTAGTAAACCTATGCAGACAAAATGATAAGCAGAACTTGTAAGAAAATATTGAAATGTCACTAGGAAATGGAGAGAGGGTGGGCCACAAGCATTTCTTCCCAGCATGCACTAACTCTGTAAAGATCAGCTTGCAGTTGTAATTTAATCAGAGCAATTTAATAAAAGCAAAGAATACAACTTTTAGAAATATGACTAAAACTTATTTGTCTAATAGAAATTGGACAACATAATGCAAATGCTTTTATTTTAGCAAGTGGCTGAGCCTCTTATATAACTCCCTGCTTCACTAGCCTGTGGATGCCTGAGGAGATTCTGTCATCATAACATATTATCAAGTGCCTTACCTCCAGTTTTCAGTTCTATGAAGAATTTATCAACAGCTAGAAATCAAACTTCCTATGAAATGACTGATTCACTCCAGAGGTGTCCATCACACACATATAGGTTAAGCCATAAGGGACTGACAGGTGTCAAACTGTAAACCATTGAGAACCAAGTGATAACATTATTGTGGTCATAATTCTGTACCAAAGACAGAGGGTTTTATAAAGCAAGTTCTATAAGCAATGGAATGGATAAAAAGTGGTTGCCCATGGCTTCCTGTAATGTGATTAGATTCTTCCCTGGAAAGAGCAAGCTCTGACTGATGCTTTTCTTCCTTTCAAAATGTCTGTCTCTCACATAGAATTTCAGAAATCAAAAATGGGAAATGGTAACACTGCAGCACTTCTACCAATGGGAGAACAGAAGCATCTCTCACCATATCCTTGAGCCACTACTTCACAAGAGAAGGGGGACTTTAATCTCTCTAAGCACCCTACATCAGTATTAAACACAGAATATATTGGCCAAAATATTCAAAATTGTTAGTAGAAGCATACACGCTCTGACTCCATAAGTTCTGCTTCTTTTGGAATTGTGCTGGTGTTGGCTGGGGTAGAATTAATTTTCTTTATAGTAGCTAGTATGGGGCTGTGTTGATAATACAGGGATGTTTTATTTATTGCTGAGTGTTTTTTGCAGAATCTAGACCTTTTCTGTTCCTCATACCGCCCCACCAGCAAGTAGGCTGAAAGTGCACAAGAAGCTGTGAGGAGACACAGCTGGGACAGCTGACCCCAACCAACCAAAGGGATATTCCATGCCATATGATGTCATACTCAGAATATAAAGCTGAGGGAAGAAGAAGGAAGGGGAGGATGTTTGGAGTTATGGTGTTACTTGGTGTTCCCAAGTAACCATTATGTGTGATGGAGCCCTGCTTTGATGGAGATGGCTGAACACCTGCCTGTCAAGGGGAAGTACTGAATTAATTCTTTGGTTTGCTTTGCTTGCGTGGCTTTTCTTTACTAATTAAACTATCTTTATCTCAACCCTCGCGTTTTCTCACTTACAGTCTTCTGTTTCTCTCCGCCATCCCAGGGCAGGGGCGGGGGGGAGTGAGCGAGCAGCTATGTGGTGCTTAGTTGCCAGCTGGGGTTAAACCATAACAGAAATTCAAGCTAGAAAACTAGACATTAAAAGCTTTGTAATTTTTCCATATGGCCAGAAATTTTGAACCTACATCCAGACAAGAAACAGAACATGATGAAGGACAAAAAGCTTCCAAGAAATATTTAAGTTGCAGCTTAAGAGACTCAAAATAATTCAAGGCATGACCTCACAACCTACTGTGTTGCAATGAGCGCCAAAGACATAAGCCCCCTGTGATCTAAACTAATGTACAGTATGTCTACATATGGGACTCCCAAGTGTTCCAGTGCATAATTTGATCAAAAGTCAAGGATACAGTTTGGCCTAGAGCATGTGTCAGCATATCTCACAGTGAAGAATGGAAAATTTGAACCTCTATCTATCTGGTGGGGTTTATGTCTTACAAAATTGAAAATTTTTTAAAATACCCATGGTCCTTTCAAAGTGTTTTTGCCCCACTAGACATTTAGAAGCTGCTATTGACCAGCCAGGTTTGGGTTTTCCTAAATCTCTTATTTGGCCTACGGCAGCAGGGTCTATTTATTCACAACAGACAAAAGAAGCTTTCTTCTCGCCACATTCAGTGCAGTTTGGCCAGAATAAGAGCTGCTGTTCTGTTGCAGAGTTGAGTGAATAGAATGGGGCAATGTTTGTATTGGAAAACTTTAGCACATTCACACATAAATGCAGAGTCTGTGATTCAAACACATTTTCTGAATTTGATTTTGGAAAATCAAAATATTTTCTATTTCAATTCTAAAAGATTTCTGCTTCTGAAGTCTTTTACTTGTTTAATTTTTTTTTTTAATTTTAATTTTTAAAGTTTGATTGCAAAATCAGGCTACTTGTCCAAAGACAGGGAGATTCCAAGGCAGGCACCCAACAGACATGGTACACGATGCAGTCTAGGACCAAGTTACAGGTTCTGAACAAGCTGGAACATTTACCTGATCCAACTCAGCTCAGACATCATGTGACAGAGAAAACACAAAGCTGCATTAGTATGGTGCTACTTGAGCTAATTTACCTAACTCCTCTGTGCCAGCTAATTAGGATGTACCACTGTGCTGACATAGCAATTCTGCATCCAGTTCCAGAGTTAGCTCAGATACCTCTGCCTGTCACTGAGTTCTAGGGTGCACACCCTGTAAAATTATTTCTACAGAATGTGATAGTGTTCTGCACTATCCTATGTTCAGGTTCTAATTCATCAAAGCTCTTAGCATATGCTTAAATTCTGATATGAGATGATCTTTTTTTCCCCTGTATCAGACCCTTTTTTACCCCTCAAATATAAAGATATGGAAAAGACGTAGGAAGATGAAACAGACTATTACAAACCAGATTCACACCCTCCTACATGCTGCTAGCACAAATGGCTTGAATAGCCAGCAATAATTTTCTAATAACAAAGGTAAAAGAAGATGGAAAAATATGCCATTTCACCCCTTCTTGAAGTTTATTGGTTATCCCTTTTGGCCTTTTTACATGTTGTTCTTCCAAAAGGAAACCCATTGAATGTTTACACCACCTCTAATCAGTTCTTCAATTCCAGGCAGCAACAACACCCAAAACATCAAAACAAACAAACATAAAATTGAAAAAAACCAACATAACTCCAATAGCAGCACCAAGATCTCTAGCAGACTTATGGCTTGTATTAGAAGTCTTTTGGGTTAAGTCTTCTAGGTGGGTTTTGTGAAACATGGAATTTTGAATCCTGAGTGTCGCAAATGAAAGACTTTCTCCTAAAGATGGTCAGAATCTGAAGTTAACTGCTCCCCTGTGGAATATGTCTCCATAGTCATGTAATCCAAGGCAATTATTTTCTTCCTTCCTGGTCTTTCTGAACACAGGAATTTTAATTAGATTTTTACTAAGATGCTAGGTATGTCTCCCCTGCACAGATATGTATACTCAAGCCAGCATTAAACACGCTAACTCAAAAGCAAATAAGGCTGCCTCTACACTGTTAAATTCTGTACACCTTGGGTCATTCTCAGCACTGAGACTTGAAATTAGCTGACTGAAATTAGCCCATTTCTAGAATTTAGACTCCCTCACTGCCCTGAACATTAAGATCACATTCCAGGTGCCTTTTGGGAACGCTCCTCAAACCATGCTAATTCCCTTACCATGTTCAGGAATTGTCTGGCCGAGAGGTAGCTGGCTCAGGTTAAAGGTGTGCCCCAGTCTAATGATCTAACAGTATAAACAATTGAGTTTCGGTGCCCAGGAATGCCGTCTAGCACTTTTAAATTTAACTGTATAGAGGAGTCCAACAATCCACCACTGAGAATACAGACTTCTGGACAGGTGTATTTACCCTGACTGTCTGGCACAGCTGAGCAGTCTGAACTGAGCTCTGTGGTGTAGCCACAGAACTGCTAATCAAATATCTCTTTAAAAGTGCTCTAAGCATCTGTTGTGTAGGTAAGATATGCCCTATCTTGTTCCAAGCACTGTACACTATTCAAAAGGGAACTGCAAAGACACTGGGGCATGAGTGGCCCCATGACATCCTGCAATCTCTACCCACAGCCTTCTCTAAACGTATAGCGCCAACTGCTATGCCCTGTTTTACCTGACAGGAAAAACATTAAAAGTCTTTCTGTACTAGATTACATTAAGCGTCCTTAATTCCAGACGAGATCAGGCTCTCTGCAGAAGCTTAGCCATTTATGTATTCTGTGGTCATACAGGAGTGGCACAGTGACAGAGCAGTCCTGTGGAGATTGTTAAACACTTCAGATAGCTGTACTTTATTACACAGCAGTACACAGTTAACAGCATGGGCATCTAGCCGAACTATTTAAGAAGTCTTTTTGCAAAAGTGCCATCCAACCACATTTGTATAAATACTTCACAGATCACCCCAGAGCTCTTTTTGGCCTACACGTTTGTAACAAAGATGAATTCTTAAGTTATGCAGTCTGTGCCCATCACTGACAGTGGCCAGCACTAGACACTGCAAGAAAGAAATCTGAGAAACCCCATTACAGACAGTGGAGGAATAACTTCTCCAATGGGAAATTTCATTCTGCTCTCAGGCAATTATAGACTGACTCACATTCTTTATATCTCCCACGAAAAACTTACCATGATTTATGTTACTGGGGGCGATTATGTTTGTCCAAGTGCCAAGTGGCTTTTGACTATTTTCTAGGTCTTGGCCTCACTGCATCTTTTGGCAAATAGTTACCCTGGCTGAATATCTTTTCCCTTTTTAATGTACACTGCAATTCCAGTATCATTGGATTCCCTCCCCATGGCATGTTCTTTGATTAGGAAATAGGACCACACAGTTTACTTTCACTCAGCTGTTCTTATCTCTACCATCTCCCTCTTGTTGTTTTCTTGCCTGAGCGTTGCTGACATTTTCCAAACTCTAGAAGGAAACTACTTCAGTAATACATACTTGATAGGATATGTCACACACTCCCTGCAGCTCTGCATAAAGAAGATTTGAAAATAATCACCATCTGTGTTGATGTCTTTAGATTTGTAATAATTTAGAAAGTGCTTGGTGTTTTGAACAAGGGTTTTGGGTTTTTCTTTTTTATATATAGTGAGAAATCTTGCATGGGAGTTAAAGGAGATCTCTTGTTGGTAGGAATCGTATTTATGTTGTCTGTCAGTAACTGGAAGAAACAACAATAGCTAACAGTCAACAATAATCAAAAGAGAAATTAGCAAAGATCAGTCATGAGACAACAGAATGTGTTACCTCTGTCCACATGCATACTTCATGCAGTGTCTATCTGTGCTCTGAATGTCAATCTCAAGTGGAAAGGAAACAGAATCTTTTTCAAACAAATTACAATTATATGCTCTACCTGAGAACAAAAAGAAACCAGGATGCTAGCCCTGTTCTTTTCCTTTTCTTCTCTTCAGGCTTGGTGGCACTGAGATTGAGGGCTGCAAGACCTGCTTGGATATAAACCTTGAAGGATTTGCTGACCTCAAACAACTCCTCCACAAGAGGTATTTTGGGGTGTTTTGCACTGTTCTGTTCTTACTAATGCCTCTTGGAATGGCTATTTTGGACTATTTGTCCAGGTAGAGAAGCTTCTAAATGCCACTTTATTTCCTTTCATCTATCAACCTTAAGAGTATAACAGCACAAGAATCCATGAAATGCAGTCACAAATATCTGCTCTCCAGGGAGCATATTACCAGAGAATTTAGCACGATATGCTAAGATTTTATCTTATGGATCTAATATCCGGTCCCTGATGAGTTAGCTTTATATCCCTTGCATAGCATAGCATAGCATAGCATAGCTCCTTTGTCTATAAAGGCACATCAACAGGCCAGTTTTTAAAATGAGGCATTTATGATGATGAATAAGAGGATCAGAATTTGGTCTTCAGTGAACAATGTTTATAAAGAGCTGGAAAAATGTACGTGGCTCCTGGGAAGGAAACAATACCAAAGGAGAGGAGGCCTCTGGCAGATATAGCCTCTCAAGAACATCTTGTAGTGACAGTTCTACTTAGGTCCTATGCCTTCAGGTATTAATCTATTTCTCTATAACTGTCTGAAGAGGCAGATCTCATACTGAAAACATTACACCTCAAACAATGAAGAATGATAACTTCTAGGCAAAGAATCCTATGTATTCTGAACAAACCGGGAGAGAGGGTAACATGGCAAAGATAAATGCAGCGTCGTAATGCTGCTGATGAGGGGGAACAAACATCCCTCTTAATTCTGACAAAAACAGACTTGTGCAAAAGTTCATATCTGCGTAAAGTGAAGACAGCCATATAGAGAACTCAAAGATTTAATATATATAATGTTTCATATTCTACCCTCAGGAACAAATCAACGTTTAAAACATCTAGAGCTCTCCTTACCAGGAGTCTCTCTACCTTTTTTTTTTTTTTGAGACATGTATTTACAGATTTTAAACTTTCCACAGATAAAAAAACTTTCTGTCATGTTTTGTTTATGTTTTTGCGGGCAAAAACTACAGAAAACTCCAAACCACCAGTGAAAATTTAATGGTGACAAGTACATCAAAATGGAAGGGACAAGATGATTTCACAGAAGAAAATTGTAATTTTCTATATTTAAAAGGGTTTGGGTGGTTTTTATTGTTTAAGCAGAGATGAGGTGTTGATTTGAAATCTAAAGTAGTGGGAGGTTTAATGATACAGAGATACAGATTGTTTGGAGATTATATGATTCATCACCCCAGCATAGTTGTTTTAAAATAGATATTTACGTAGCTAGATGGATGGCTACAGATTTTCCACCGTTTCACCTATTTCACTGTGCAATGTTTTGGCACGCAGAATATGCACAGCTCTGAGGCCAAATAGAATCAACATACTACATATGCATAGGGATCAGTGTGCTTTCATTCCAGATTATTACATATTTCATAAAAGTTCTCTGGACTTCATAGTAATACAAAAGTCACAAGACCTTCTGTCCTCCTCCTTGTTATGCATTAGATCGTTAGATTAGGAAAAGCACGAAGCCAGTGTCATTTTCCTTACAGACTTCACACGCGCTCTTTCCTACTGAAAAGGTAGCAGCAGTTAGGTAGCACCTACTGCTACTAGGTGCCAGCAGCATGGAGCTCAGACTAGTCACTGGAATTTACCCAGTACTCAACTGGGTCTTGCAGCCTATATGGGGCTCTATGCTACTGATGCCCATATCACACAGTTTACACTACATTGGGTACATCTACAAGAGGGGCCACAACAACAGTATCAGTTTTCCAGACTAATTCCCAAATTGTTAATACTATCAACCATCAACATTTTCTGTAGGCTACTAGGTATCATTATCAGCAAAATTCACATAGAAAACAAGTGCAGTGCTACAGACCACTGCAGTCTTTGACTTTATTGATGTTATGGGTGAATGGGAGGGCACGAGGAACTGCACAGATGTGGAAGATGGCATGCTGCACCAAGTACTACTGAAGGAGCTTTGACCTTGTCAGCCAAAAGGTGTACTTGCATCTGGATCACTGAAAACAAATTGACCATGTTAGTGATTTCTAGGATTTCTATACAAATGACTATATTTGTGTTTGCTTTCAATCATGCTTCCCTGTCTTTGTCAATAATTCATTTTATAGCAAGGCAGGGTAGTCTTTATCAAAGAGGTAGCGAACTGTAAAGGGTGGAATATATAAATAGAAGCATCTCTGGCCTACAGAAATCTCTGCAAATTAGTGATAGTTTCAGGATTCTTCATGTATTGGCCTTTAATCCTGGGAAGAGGAAGATATGGGTCATCCTTTTCACATTGTTCTGCAGAGAGTAAAATCTGATGAAATAACATGAGCTTGTTAGTTTCAGTTGATAATTTCTACCCTTTTCACAAACTGTCAAATCAGTCAGCTGAGAAATGCAGTGCTAAGGGTATAAGAGAATAATGCAATCAGGGGAAAAAATAGTGAAAGATATTTTTAGACAGTTCAATACAATGAGAAAAAACCTCACAGCATACTGTCAAACATAAGTTAAAGAAAATGTGTCCATTCCCATAGGGTGCTTGAAATATATAGCAGAGACACCATATGTGTATTATGAGTAAATCACATATGGATTGAAGTGTTTCTTACAAAAGGAATTTTTCAAAGCCAATTGTCAAATGTCAATTTAAAAATATGAGACACAACATAAAATAAAAAATTTAATTGCCCAGCTTTTAATTTAGAGCAGCTTATTTATACTTCAGCACGAGACAAAGAAATTTATTACCTCAGATTTGTTATGTTGCTTTAACAACAGAAAGAAAAAATCTGAAGAATAAACTAGGGACTGCTAATCCTGAGGAAAGGGTAAAGCAGCCAGGTGAAACAACCTGCCAGTCTTGGTCACAGACAAGGTTTTTCCTTAGTTTTTCCTCTGCTTTTAGCACCATTAGGAAATTATCTGAAACTAGAGGGCTATGCTATTCCTGAATTTAAAAATAGAGATTGATCCATTTTTTTTTGGTGCTTCCTGCATTCTGGGAAGTGATCCGAAGTCAGCTCAACCAGCAGTGTCAAGCAAAGCAGCTCCCAGGTTGCTTATTGTGGTCCCTTCCCAGAGCATCCAACAGACTGGAAGTGGCAGTGCAGAACTGGAGCATAACAGCCCCCAGACTAGATTACAGCATCTTATGGCTACCTGCAAGATGCTTCCTTTGCTAGCAGCTGGTAGATGAGTTGGCTTAGACTTGCCCCAGCTGTTCTACAGCTTCTGTTCAGTAACCTTATTGGTTTTTTTCCACTGAAGCTTCACCTACTGCTCTATGTTTTAAAGGGACTGACGTCCCACTCTAGCCAGCCAGGAACTGTGCCCAGTGCAGCACTAGGAAGACCAAGGATCTGATGGGTGCCAGGCCTAGTTTCATTCCAAATAAGCAGTGTCCAGACTGTGTTGTTTAAATAAAAGAGTGCATGAACTACTGCATTAGATATTCACATTGTGTTAGCCCAGAGCACAGCAATGAGATGTTCAATTACTTTTGGGGAGAACAAAAAGGGTATTAGCATATTTATCATTATACTTTAAAATAAGATTGAATACTCATTAAACATGCATAAAAGAATGTAAATGAAATGAAATCCTCACAGACAATTTTCAAACACAGGACTTCGCCACTTCAACCAAAACCTTTTGTCACGGTGCTCTGTTGAGATTAAATGTACATGTAAATTGGTGTTTTCCCACTGCCTCTGCAAAAAAGCAATTACATTTTCACAGTAGTTAGTATTTACTTCTCCTTTTGCCCCTGCTACCACCTTTTCATCCCTTCAAATCAAGTGATATAAGTAAGTAGGCTACATTCTTTGTCTAGTCCAACTATCTACGGCTTTTGCTAACAGCTTCCTTCCTATACCAATTCCTGAAAGCATTAGGTATTTAATAAAATCAGTATTTTTTCCCCTTTGTGATTTATAATCTATTCAGACTAGCATGGCTTAACTTAAAGAATCATGTTGCTTTCTGTGTACTCATCTATGAATGCCCATTTTAAAGGGAACAAATTCATTGTGATATTTAAAATTATTGGTTTCAGAAGCAAAATCTGTCCTGAGCCTAACACCATGTATCAACAAAATAAAACAGGCTGTTTGTTTAATTGTCAAATCTATGTTATTATTTATTATATATATAGTTTCATTGATAGATAGGATGCTTTTAAAACAAATACAGATGAGTTCAGTTTTATTCTTATTTGAGCCAGCACAGCAGTCTTAGAGTCTTGTATAACAAGTGCATCAGGCACCAGTTCAACCCCCAGCTTTCGCGAAATCAGGAACCTTTCTTACTATGTCTCCCTTACTGTGCAAAATTTACATTGAAACTCTACAGTTTACACCTATTAGCATACTCTTTATATCTGCTGTGTTCTTCACTAGGAGATTGGCTGGAGAAAGACTGACTAAAATTTGAGAAATGTTTCACAATTTGGACTAATGTCAGTAAAGAATATTGAAGGAATAATCCCAGCCCTGTTCTTTAAAATTTTTCCTTATTTCTATGGCCTGAGCACTGAAATAATCACAGTATCAAATATGACAGACAGAAAATGATGTTTCTTTCACTCAATTTGCAGCACTTAGGCAGAAGAGAGGTTGGTTTATCTTCTATAAAGTAAGAAATTACAAATGGCCTCCCACTTGATAATATATAATATTCATTTAGATTGCAACTATGGCTACAGAATGGTGCAGGAGAAGACAGTGGTAAATGGGTCAGGAAAGGTGGAAAAGTACTGTATTGGTGTTGCTGCTGTAAAGAATTACCTTACTGTGACATTCTTCATTATTCATGCAGATGTCGGTTTGGCACAGAGGAACTGTCAAATGGGTAAATCTGCTCTAAAAAGCTGAGGTAAAACATGAGGTGGCTTATGTTTATCTAATGAATAACTGTACTTCAGTAGAAAATTTAAAAATTCAAGTTTTTTAGGAAGAAAACAACCCATATATTTGCAGCATTACTGTTGGAGAATGTTAATATATACAGCAGGGTAATTCCAAAAGATCCAGGCTATTAAATAACCGATGCATATACTGGACAGAACATCAAAACCATATGTATCTTCACAGACAACATAGTGTTACAGTAGATTTGACCTTGAAAATACAGCACTTAACATCCTTGGTTTAAGAGTACAATGTCTTTTATAAAACTCACAGCAGTGCTTATTAAAAGGCTTTGAAATTCCTGATTCTATTATTTCTAAGTACCGAGTAAAATAAAAACCAAGCCTTGCTCTATAGCAAAAAGGCTTAAAAGTCAGTAGCAAGCAAACAAATGAAATTAACATTCTGATCATACAATGAATGTTTGTTTCAAGCTTGAACCACTAAAATGCAAAAATGAGATGCAATTGTTTTAATTGCTTCAAAAAGTCCAATCAGCAAAAAAGGTCCAAAGAAGTCTGAAGGTCACAACTCCAAAACATATTAAAGTGTTAAAATACTGAGCACTGAAGTGTTTAATGGTTAGCTGCTTACCACAAGTGGGATCCAGAGTGCCAGAATAAGCATGAGGACAAGGCACCTTCAAAAAGCTCTGCCAAATCAGGTATAGAAGCTTGCCAAACTCACCAAAAAGAAATATCGAGATGGACAAGTCTTAAGCTTTGTACTTCTGAAGGCCTTGGACAGCTTTCTGCAATCTGTAAGGAAGTGGTTCTCTTTTTTTAAAGGTTAAGAGGTCTGAAACCTCACTTCAAGATAGTTGCCTACAGCAGCCTTTCTCCCCAAACCCTGCCAGCAGCTTCCCTCCCTGTGCCCGTAACTCAATGAGCCAAGAAAGACCAGACTGTTGAGTATCAGTCCGACACCAGACATGCACCAAGGTTACATCTATTATGAGTTTCTCTTCTGAGTCCATCTACCAACTTTGTACCCACTGAGGGAGGACTTTCCTTCTTCCAAGAACTGTTTTATCCTTCACTAGCAGAAAGGACTGTCAGGTAATAATACAGATTGGATAAGCTGTTACTTCCATAAACTAGCAAAACCTCTTCATAATAATACTGTAGCACAGTGGAGTGTGGTCCACAAACATGGCCTGCGTATAATCCTCCACACCCAAGAATATAACTAGAGAAGGTTGAGGAGCCATGCCAGAGAATAGAGAAGACTATTTCCTGTCCATTCGAGAGATAACATGTATGTTACATTATCTGACTGACAGGAAGGGGAAGAAATCATGATGGCCAGCATCCAGGAACTTTTATGCAGGTCTCTTGTAGGCACTTTAACAATTCAGCATGGGATAATGTCCTTGTTCAATATACTGGGAGTGGCTAGCATGGATTTGCCAAAGCCAACCTGACCAACCTGATTGTCATCTCTGTAGAAATGACTGGCTCTCTGGATGAGGGGAGACAGTGGATGTTGTTTACCTTGATTTTGGCAAGGCTTTGGTGTGGCCTTCCACAGCACATTTATAGCAAAGTTGAGGATGAATTTTGGATAAGTAGGCTGCAAGGTAGCTGAAGAACTGGCTAGTAAGCAGGGTTTTACCATTGCAGTGGTTTACCATTGAAAGTATAACCAATAGTTAGAAGCAGCATTCCTCACGGGCTGATGTGAGGCCAATGTTGTTTAATATCATCATCAAGAACAGGGGCCATGGGATGAACTGCACCCTCAGCAAGTTCATGGATAACATTAAACTGGGGCAGTACTCAATAGTCAAATGGAAGTGGCTAAGAAGGAACTTAGCTGCAGTCTTCCACTATCTGAAGGATCATTATAGTGAAGGCAGAGCCTTTTGGATATGAACAACAAAATGACAAGAGCTACAACAAGTGAAATTGCAGTTGTATGTAAGAGAAAAAATTCTTCTCAATGAGGGTAGTTAAGCACTGCAACTTGTTGCCCAGTGATGCTGTGGGATCCCTATCCTTGGAGAGTTTCAAACCTGGAATGGACAAGGTCCTAAGCAAACCGGTCCACCTGTTAAGTTTGTCTTGGAGCTCCTGGAGCAGGAGCTTGGACTAGATGGTCTACAGAAGTCTCTTACATCCTAAATTTTTCTAAGACTCTGTTCATACATTCTTCAGATCTGCATATGTGACAGAGGCTTATGGGCAGGTACAGCTGAATCTTTTTCCTGAAACAGGATATTTCCTAGAATAAAGTTTGATTTTAGCAGTTTGCATTAAAAAAAAAAAAAAAAAAAAAAAGGAAGAAAAAGGAATTTGCACTTTGAAAAGTGCCGGTAGCCTTCAAAGAATCCGAGAACCCTCTACAATAACAAAGATCGTTCTGTCACAGAAAGGGAGTCCACTTACTTGAAATTCATATATGTGGAAATACATCGATTTCTGGGTGGGCAACAGGAGAAAGACTTCTCAAGCCTTGCCCTATAAATGTGTTGTATAAAAATAAATAACTGAAAACTATTACATTGTTCTGACTCCTTAGACTTCACCGAAGTATACAGACTAGAAAAGCACCTGATCGTTCATGACATTGTTTTGTTAATGGAACCTGGCAGAGTGCAGAGAAGTTTTACTTTCCCACCCACGAATCTAAGAGATTTCCATTTAAACCCCAAAAAGGTAAGATTACTGTCTAGCATTACTTTGAAAGTACTTCAAGCCCTGCAAAAGCTCATGTTAAGAAACTTGTTTACCAGTATCACTTAAAGAAAGGTTACTTGATAGTGCCATGTGAACCATGACTTGTACTTCTTATACTAGGCCACTGTCCTAGAAGGACATGGCAGACCAGTTAGTAATTTTAACAGGTCTGATGCAGTCAATGGGTTTAAGTGTGAACTTAAAGGAAATTTTTGAAGACCGTGAATGTAAGAAAATATCAAATAAGGAACAGTTTATGAGCGATCTAAAGGCAAAGTCCCATAAAACTGTTGAGATGTTAGCCAGTGACATTTACTGAATTTCTACTGAAATCCCCTTGGTACATTACAACTTCTTTTTCCAGATAAACAGGCTTTATCGGACCTCAAGTCTAAAAACACTTAACTTAACTCTAGTAACATAATACATATGCCTATGCTGGGAAAGAATTTGGAGTACTCCTATGATTACCTTCCTATCTGGAAAAGAAAGAAAAAATTATACTGTGGTTGCCTTTGTGCCCAACAAGGCCCAGCAAGAATGTTTAAGGATCTATTCCCAGTTGGAGAAATCCTCTCCAGTTAGCCAGCTGTGAGTTAATAGGATGTATGCACAAATGTTCAGCAAGAAATTCTTCTCCTGTCCTGAGTACCTGCACAGCAGGGCAAATATCTCAGAGGATTGCCACAAGGGGGCTGGGAGGTGAGGCTGTAAGGCATGGCACACATGGCATGCCTCCCTAGCCTCATGGGGAATAGATAAGCTCTGTGCTCCTTTTCAGCCTATTCCTGAAATCTGCTCAATGTACGCCACAATCCTACTAACTAGTTTTAAAATGCCTCAACTTCCTTTTTCACTATTATACTACCACAGCTTGATTCCTCATGCAAATCGGCTTTATTGCTGAGGAGCACACTCTAAACTTCAATTTAATCTGTGAATTAACCATTTGACTATCCATATATAGGAAACTTGTTCTGGCTTTCAAAGTACTTACACAGGTTTTACTTGGATGATACTATATAAAATAAAATAAATTAAAAAAAAAAACAACAAACAACCAAACAGTTTGAAGGAAAAGTGAGGGGGCATTGTGCTCCCACAGCAGACAGCGTTCTATTCAAGGCAGCTCAGTTATTCTGCAAGAGTTCTTCACTATTCCTCTAGATGAACTTCCCTAAATTACCTCCAAAGCATACAAAAAGGTCACAGAAATCATCACAATGTCCATTATGCAGGAAATGGCCATGCAATCCCAATCAAAATTGACAAACTTCAAGGACAAAAAGCTGTCAGAATTGAACTCTTCACTTTTACTTGACCCTAGAGTATCAGGGAACATTTTTCCCCCCTTTCCAGACATAACATAGTTTTGCAACTTCACAAAACCAGAAGATGAATAGGACATTTTTTGAGAGTAGCATTAATTCTTGCTCTTTCATGGAGTAAACAAAAAATAAATTACACTATATTTTGTGAGAGAGAATAAAAACTGAAATAGAGAAAGTGGCTAAGTGGATTTTAGAGTCATCAATTTCAATACAAAATTAATTTGGAAAATAGAGTAGAACTGTAAAACACAAAAAGAAAATGGGAAATATTTAACATGCAAAAGCTATTGAGTCTTCTAGCTGAGTAGCTGCAGATAAGCCGAACAACGTGTTAGACGAAACATTAAATTATCTGGTAGACCAATGACAACATTCTTAGATTTTCAAAAGAGAATAATGAATCCAAGTGTCTCAATTTTGTTTGTTTAATGAGGTTTCTTACGGGAACCAGAAATGATCGCCCACTCCCTGAAAAATATATCTTCCTTTTAACCTGGATAAAGATGAACTGCTTATAGTCAAGAGTTCTAAAATTCAGCTGTGGCACCATTTTTTCTGTAATTAACGAGATTTTAGTCACCTTACTATAATTTTATATTTTGCTGCACATAGTATTTATAAACCATGCTTAGCAGGGAAGGATTGTTTAACTTGTGATCTGCATCAGCACTGATCCAGCTCTACTTGCAAACCAGAGCAAAGAATAAGATTGTGTGGTAGGCAAAAAAATACAGTGTTTTCTGAGGAACTCCAGCAAGGTCAGATGAAGGGGAATCCAAAGGCATGAGCATTCACAGCAGAGGTGTGTGATATCTTTGTGGGCAAACTACAAAGACTAAAGAATAAAACACCAATGTAAGAATCAGTTAAGATGGCAAGGAAAGCAGCTGATAAATAAGCACAGAAAAGGTGAGATGACAGCCATGCTTCTCCGGTCTCAGGTCATCTTAGATAGTAACAGGATGTCCTGTATTAAATGACTGGGTTTTAGTATATTAAAAAAAAACACACAACCAACCCCCCAAAAAACCCACAACACAAAAAACATAAGAGAGAGGGCTTTTTTCATATTTTGCAGTAACTGGCTACTCTTCCCAGTGTTTACTATTCCACATTTCTCTAACTGATGCAGAGCAGACTGATCCAGAGTTAACTATATTTCCCATACAATAAATCCAAAGGGTCAGACTTGCTGTGTGTGTACAATAGCATGTTTGCTCATGCTTGAACACTTGTAAATGCTTAGCAGCTCCGATATAAAAAGACAATGTCTCTCTATCTTTAAGCCAGCTTTCTTTAATTGTCCCAATAAAAGAACATTCCTTCAGCAGAAAAAGGAAATTAAACCATGTCCAGACAGACTAACTTCCATCTAACTTGTGTTTTGGCATTCGAAAGAGCGAAATATCCCAGGAGGCTTTGAAGAAAGAGTCAGAAGACCTAGCAAAGGAACCAGCACAGAAAGAAAACAGGATTTATCTGGAATTTGCACCTGAGTATGAACTTGTATTATCAGTCAAAATTTCTTACCAGGAATTTTGGACAACTATTGTCTGTGTAAGTTTGGGAGGTCTCCACATCAGCATTTCATGCTGGTGGGGGGGGGGAGGGAGGAGAGGAGAAAAACGAAAAAGAGTCCAAAATTAGGATGACTAGTAAAAGCTAGCAGCATTCACTAAACAGATCAAGTACAAGCAACTATCACCACTTTCCACAGCTCAAAAAAGGCAAGTGTCATGCCTCACAGGAGATACCAAGTTTTGCAGTAGTTCCTCTGGGAGACTCAGTTCCAACCACAAGCATCTTGCTCAAAACCCAACTTTTCACAAGCCAGCCTTTGCATCTTTGCTCCAGAGCTCATCCACTGCATATTCAAGCCATGCTACCAGCAGGGGAGTGGGAGGAGGACATTCTTTGAAGCGTGCTCCCAGGTGGTATGCATGAATGGAAATTCGCACTTCAGAGGACATGTTTAGAATTACCATTTGTTGCAAATTTAAACACTGTGTGAAAACACTCTAGATCAGAAACTGAAGATTTCAGAGTTAGTAGCAGAGTCAGTATGTTTACACAGATGGGAACGGTAGGTGAGATCACCACTGCCCATTCCAAACAGGCTGAGAGTAAGCCAGCTCCATCCACAACCCACGTAGCTACACCATCCTTTTTCAGGGTGTATGTGGGATGACAGCTATAAGGACCAGAGATATTTGCTTCTGACCAGACTGGAGCAAAAGGAGCATGAGCTCAGGTTCATCTGCTTCTGCCTGTGGAGATATTTTCTCAAAAGTCATGTCTCTGGACTTGATCATGCTTTTTGTTTGGGTTAATGGTTCACTGATCTTAGTTAGTGGCGTCAGATCAGGCCACATCACCACTTCACTGTGTCCTGTTACCCAGGTGTGTGACCCAACAGCCAACGTCCCCTACTTTACCAATGCTATGAGTCTCTGTATCTTCATTTTCATCCAACAGCTACCTCTATATTTTCTCCATATCATGTCCTCTGCACAGAGTGCCTGTCGTGAGTTGTTCTGCAAGCTCACTGTCCTGAATTCTAAGTCCGTCCCCCAGACACACTCCTTTCACAATACCTTAATAACACTAGCCAAATAGGACATACGCCCTAATTAGAATAAAACAACAAACAAACCCCCTTAACTGCATTATACCAAGCAGCGTCCCTTGCCAAGTGACCACATAATCTTATTGTTTTTCCTTCTGTCATTCCTCACCGCCTTATTACTCAACAATTATTCTGTGTCTATAATTAGTTCACACTGCTGCAACAGGAGATACTAACTCAGCTCCTTGGGCCTGTCTCAACATTTCCTGAAATCAGAAGGGTTTTGCAGAGGACAGCAGTGACTGGGGGCAATTGCAAGTCCCTCAGGAGAAGTGATCTCCTGTCCTTTCTCTTCAGAAAGACATCTAACCACCCCTAGAAATCATCAGTACTAGTCACATTCCAAAATCTGCTCTCAGGCCCTTACCAAATGAAAGCACTAGCAACAAATACAGCTTCCCCTTTTCAGAGCAGTTCTCCTGATATGAGTGGAACTGCTAATGTGATGCAGGTGAGCATGATTTACCCATAATAAGCACCTAAGGCAACAAGGAGTGTCTATTCAATTTAAATTAGGTAATGATTTCACATTCCTTCATTTTTGGGAAGTATTTATCATAGACAAAGAAAGAGATTCCTTCTTAAAATGAGACAATTTAGTCAAATTCAGCCAAAATTATAAAACTTCTTTACATTTCTTTATCACTCTATTCAGAAAAGAAGTCAAATCTGTGCTGCAGTTTGCTGTGCAGTACCTGAAATATTGCAAGGTTTCTTCTAAATTTAACTTAAAACTGTGTTATGGATTTACTCACCCCTAGGTAATATTAGGTAAAGTCATTCTACTTGTTCTCCGTGCCTGCTATAATCTTACTTTGCAAGCATTCTTGAAAGCATGAGATTTAAAGGACTTAGAGTTTTATGGTTGTTTTACATCTGTTCAGTAGTAAAAACATTGGATAACTGATCCCTTCTCTAGCGAACTCAGAAAGCCTTTTATAAGCACTACTGAAATTACAAACATGAAAATGCTCTTTCTTCAGGCTATCAAAGAGAGAATTTAATGAAATTTCTAGAAGTCTTTGAAATGGTAGACAATACACTGATTACATTTTCCTCCATTTTCTAGTTTAGCAGAGTCCACATTGATTAAAAACCAGCATTTATAAACCTCTGCTGTTGAGCATAATTACAATTGCAATGTCCAATACTCAACCTTAGGAAATGGTAGAACAAAGGTTATTTGTACAACATAAACTGGTCACATAATTAAAGGATCACCCTTTGTTTCTCCAAGACCCTGGTTTCAATAAGTCCACCGCATAAATCCACAGTTTGTGGAAAGAATTGGGGTTAACCAGAAAAGGCCATGTCTGTCTATAGGATCTTTGCATGGGTTTGGTTGCTTTTTCCCTCCCCCAAAAGCAAGGTCATCACTAGTTGCAAGTCTCTCATCCTCCAAGTTCCTACTTTGAGACCCCGGGACCTGATTAGGAGAAACACTGAGCAAGAGGAATTCTAATTGATACCAATAAGAGCTCTGAACATTTGAGAAACACTGGAGAAAGAGATTTCAAACTGATAAACAAATTCCCTCTAAGCTCTATATTACTTTTGCAAAATGGATGTACTAGCACTCCTTATCTGACAGGCTTGTTCCCCACAGAAGTGTGTCAGTATCCAGGAAAAATTTGTGAAGTGGGAAGCCCTGCAGAAGAGACCCTACGTACTAAACATATTCCCAAGGGAACCTTCAGCACTCCAGGTATGAGTTGGGTGGATAAAACATTCAAGAAGGGGAACCAGACCATCAGCTACAGAGACAATGATGCTACAGTCTCATTTTGGGCGAGGCCCCTGTTTCATGTTGGTGAGTGGTCACTCTTTTCAGATAACTGTATTTCCAGTTTCCACACATCTCCCTGAAACCTGTTTGTCCCATAAACTGTCCTTCTGTTTGTCTTTTGCAAATGTTTCAGATTGTCTGAGCTCTGTATGACAAATTTGTGATACCTGGATACACAGGAAACATTAAGGCTCCTGCTGTGTGGTATATTTGCTGTTGCTATTACATAGATTAGCTAATATGTGGGGGGTTCCCCTGGCTTCTCCAGTTACACAGATGCTGCAGGATGCAAAGTTAGCCAGTAACTAGTAAATCCAGGAGACAGGAGGCTTACTGTTTCCTTCTTCATTTTACTTTTCTCATTGAAGGATGGACAGTTACAATCACTTTCTACTGTGCTTCTACATCTGAAACTATCTGAAAAGGGAAGCCTGAGGCAAAAGAAACAATCTATTATGAAGACACTAATTTCATTATTATGGATAAATCAGAGAAGACAAATTATTTACTTTGTCATTTATGCAAATACTTTGTCATTTATGGGCGATCAAATGAAAGCAGCACCAACCAAAAAGTCAGAAAATAAACTATGGTAAAATACTTGGAGATGGGAAGCTCTGTACAGAACAGGTACAGCATATAAAAGTCACAAATCCCCATCACTGCTGAAAGTTTAGGCTCAGAAAATCAGTGGTTGGTTCTAAAAATGCCACCCATATCTTACACACCTCAGGCAACAACTATACCCTTGGTCACCCACCCCATATAGTCCCTGACCAGTCAGGAGCCCAGCTTCATGGAAACAGGGTGTTTTAGTTGCCATGCCTGTTGTTTAGTCATTAGCCTTCTTCCCTCTGAAGCCTTCCAGCAAGGATACCAATTAGTGCAAATGGTGTAATTAGCAGTGATGATTTTTGTAATGTGGATACCTTCTCAGTATGAACAGGAATGAGCCACCAACTCATTTCACATAGTCCATAGGCAACCATCAGGAGGTAAAGATTTGCAGTTAATAAAGGCCCATGTGAGAACGAAACCAGTGACTCAGAGGAGTAATGCATTGTCTTGCCATACTGGTCCCCAGTGCTAGCACCTCTAATCTAACTGGATCATTGTTAATCCTTTGTTTTACTGAGAATGTGAAAATTTTCTAAAGACTTACTTCACATTTAATTTCCTCAGAGATGCATATTGTGTTTAACAAGTGTGCCGCCTCCTGACATGGCACCTTCTCCATTACGTGGCAGGGAATTCACTCTCCCTGTGTGCCTCCTGCTTTCGCTTGTCCCACTCCATTCCCATCTCCTCTTCTGCCCCTCCCCAACCCCTCAATGACCCTCCTCCGTGTGGCAAAGCAGGATGAAACTGGGCCTCCCCCACCCTGGGCCTGCTGCTAGGTCTCCCTCAGGCCTTCCCCTTCCGGGCCTGCTGCGAGGTCTCCCCCCGCTGGGCCGGCCCCAGGCCTTCTCCTAGCCAGGGCCTGCAGCGAGACCACTCCCAGGGCTGACCCCGGCTCCTCCAGGCCTGCTGCGAGGCCTGCCCCGAGGCCTGCCCCGGGCCTGCCTGCCCCACCAAGCACCTCATCTGGCTGTCTCCTTCCTCCCTGCCGCCATTTTCTTCACAACAAGTTTGCTCTGGGGGAGGATCCAAACGGGGAGCCTCTGCCTCCGAGGATCTCCCCTCCACCAGCTGCTCCAGCCAGCCCTCCTCCATGTTTCCTTGCCAGGGCTCCCTCCCCCGAGTCACGGCCCTCCAGCACCTTCCCTTCCTCCTGGTGTTATGAGCTCCCTCACTTTTTCCAGAACCCCTCTGTAAACCCACATGTTCCCACGTACCCTCTTGTGCCGTGACTCACCCTCCCCAGCTAACCTTCTAATTATTTATAATTAACAATAACAAGAAGGAACTGACATGATGTGGAGATGATCAGATGTGAGGATGAGAAGCTCAGTGTTAATGCTTAGAGAGACAGAAACAGCATCGTATACTACTGAATAATCCTATAATCACTCTGTGTACATTTTCCTTTCCATAACCCCTGCCTGACACTATCACGCCCCGTGTCCTGTTACGAGATATCTAACCTCGATTGTAAGCAGAGACCACCCCCTTTCATTTCCATAGGTGCTCAGCACTAACAGAGGTCAGGGTAACTAAAAATCGGGCCAGCTTTTTTAATTTTCTAAGTAAAATATCATAGACAACTGTTGCAGCCTGTGCTAATATATAATAAAAGGCATTTAAATTAGCATGAGCTTGTCCCAGCTGCCTTGGATTCCCCGTACTAAA
Organism: Anarhynchus alexandrinus; assembly: GCA_008711295.1. Lineage (NCBI taxonomy): Eukaryota > Metazoa > Chordata > Aves > Charadriiformes > Charadriidae > Anarhynchus > Anarhynchus alexandrinus. The sequence continues at coordinate 1,476,693 of VUYV01000058.1, read as the reverse complement.
AAGTCCAGCCTTTCCTGTTCTATCCACTTATTGTACCTCTCATGCATTTTTTATTGCAGCTATCCATGACTTAACACGATGGCAGGCATGAGAAGCTGGCCTTGAGAATGATAAGCAAATTGCTTTTTTTGCCTTAGAAGATTAAACTTGCTTTGATTGCATAACCTTGCTCCCTTTCTTCTTCTCTCATTGACTATTCTCCTCTGCCACAGCCTACTTCAGAACACTCTATGTTTCCCCCTTCTCCTCCCACCAGAACCGATAGTCTCCATCCACTGGAGCCAGAATCCCACTACAAATGTCCTGTCTCCAGTGAACCCATAGACCTCCTTTGAACTTTTCAACATCTTTATTTATAATAAATAAGGAAAAAAGTCTTATCACCATAAGTTATAAATTACAGAGGCTACTTTTAAGAGCAGAAAATTTCATATGTGTAGAATTTTCATGAATTGTCAGACTTCACCTACTAATCTGATTCTAATGCTTGTGTCTGTGAAATCAGTGTTTGAAACATGAGTGGGAGCAGATGAGGTCTTCCTGAGTCTGCAGTAAGATTGAAAAGGTGACCTTAAAGCTTCTTTTATTCATCTTGTTAATAGTGTTGATGTGGTGGTCATTTGATGAGAAATTCTGTGAATAGAGTCCTTTGGAAGAATGGTCCACAGGAATGATGCCCAAGGCAACCAGGTTCTAAATGGGTTATTTGAATTATTATAGCACTTTGGAGTCATCTTTGTCTAAGAAGACCTAGCTGTGTGGCAGGTTATCAGCCCCAACGATCTTAAATCCAGGTAAATAATTGAAATGAGCTGGTGTTTATTTCCCAGGGTGGGATCTTGAGAAAAAAGAACAGAAAATCAGAGGGAGGGTAGAAATGAGATCTCCAGGAAGGGAACAAGAATTAGCTGAGATCTTTAGTAATAATAGCAGTAAAGCACTAAATATGCTGGGGAGCGAGTATCTAAAATTTTTTTAAGAAAAATATTGAAATAAATAGAATTTTAATCTGAATGTTTATCCATTCAATATCCACAGTCAGAGTATTTCTCTGGACTAAGTCTAACAGGTCAGCAGAGATCGGGATTGTTCTCTGGTGGGAAGACTACAGAGGTTGTGCTGAAGTCATTGGGAAGGGTTGGTGAGGAGAAACAGAGCATCAAGCATGTTTGGGGCTCAGGGCTGACCTTTCCCTCCACTTTCTTTTGTCCACCTCTGCCTAAGATTCTTAGCACATGGAGAGACACCCACCCACCCACTCACGGAGCACGTTTGTTCCACCTTCTCCTTTATCTGACTTTTGACATTATCAACGGAAAATAAGCAGTCATTTTCATGATCATTCAAGATAAGTAAGGGAAGCAGAGCATGGAGGGATCTTCATTTTTGGCCTGCCACAAAAGAAGGCAGCACTACATTCTGGCTGGGGAGTTACTTCAGTTCTTCCACTCAGAATCCTTTGTGGAGGCAATTGGAAAGTACCTTATTGCTTTCTAACCTCTGACGAAAAGGTGTTTAGTAACTCCTTACCTGGGCCAGTTTAGTACCAATAATGCCTCTGTGCAAGGTATTGTTGATTTCATTAACCCTTTTATGTTTCCATCATGACAGTTTAAGGCATTTCTTCAAATACTAAGTAGGAAAGTGCAGTAAATGGTCAATCAAGATAAAACCTTACTCCTGCTCAGATCACACCTAAATGATACAGACCATGTAAAATGTTTTTTTCCCCATGATTTCATGTCAGAGGAAAAAAAAACCACAACAGCAACAGTTTCAAGCTTAGCCTAATTCTATGTCAGTATCACAGAATCTTTCAAATCAATTTTGTTTCCATACTGAAGCTAATTTACACATTATATTTTACTATACTGATTTTCAAACACTGATGAACCATGGTTATTGTTTCCAATACTGTATTTTTAAATGGAGTTTAACCTCTTAATTTGTATGTATTGGTCTAACATTGTGGCAATTCAATCAAAGACATTTCTGCCACTATTGATGTTAGTAAGGCATAAAGAGTATAGAAACAGATCAAAAGAAAAAAGCTATGGTCTATGCCATGCATGATTCTGGTTGATTCCTTGAGTATGCATCTAGTTGGGGTTTATAACTACCTATAAGAACCTATAAAGTTTTTTTGAAAACTCACATTTACATTCAGAATCCATCTAATCAGACAGGAAATTTGCAGTTCTTGATGGGCAGCTGAAGGATCATTCTCCAATCTGACTATTTTCAGAAATAATGAAATAGCTTTAAAATGACTGAATCTTTTTCAAGTTTCCTGGACAATGTCAGAAAGTTTGTTCAATATTGCAAAGCAGCATATAACCCAAATTCTCAATTTTTTTTTTTGTCACATACAGAATATGAAATGATTTAATGAAATGGAATCATTTCAGAACTCCTTAAATGGATTACAGAATGCCCTAGAACACTTGAGTGATGAGTGGCATCACTGGGTAATATATTATGTTAACATTGAAGCATGACCTATTTGAATCGTTTCCTTGACTTGTTTGCTACTGGCAGGTTAGTGCACTGGGCTGTACAAGTACATATGTATATTTGCAAAAATATATTTTAAGATTTTATAAAGACATTTTGATAAGAGTACAAGAGATTTCTTTTCTTGGCAATATTATTTCCTGTGTCCACCCGTGAAACCTATGTGCCAACTTTCACCTAATCCTTTAATCCCCACATTTTCATTCAAGTATATATGCTCCCAAGATAAACTCTTATGCTGTGTTTGCTCTTGTTTTCAGTAAAAGAGATTAGAATCACTGCATGCCAAGCATAAAATCCAGACTATATAACTTTCTTTCAACAGAAGGTAAGACATTTGTTATATAGAGAAGTGGACAAGTACTTTTCTAATGTTAATCTTCCTATATGCAGAATTACAACAGGGATGTTACGTGATCGGGTAAAGAAGGTCAATTAGTGCACTACAGTGTCTTATTTAAGACAGGATCCACCCTAGGAAAGAATTTCAGAACCTTTGTTCTTGATGCAAGTTCTTATATTACGAATTTTAAAGCAGCTTTCCCTCCTTGGGTTGAGGGACTAGGGCAAAAGTAGTGTACTTTTAAATGGGTATTTCTCCTTAATCTGATCTAAGCACCTCTGTTATTTTGCAATATGAAAGTAAAAAGTGAGGTAAGGATACAGACCACTAACCAGAGAGATGCAGAAGGATTTAGAAACCACCAAGCATCCTGGTACCACGCATACACATTGCATATAAATAACTGATTCACTTAACTCTATTTGAGTCAAGTGTACTACAGCTGTCCACAACAAACTAGCATCCTACAATAGGATTTGGGGCCTTTACATCCACTTTTAAACATCCTACACTTGAAGTCAGTTTATTTGCTTACACCAGCCTGAGTTTCAGCCATAGCAAGATGATTTTGATTCTCAAAGAAATTATAGCAGCAGAATTAAAGGTTCCTACTTTCCCAAGCACGCAGACAGTCAAACAAAGAACTGTTTCTCCATTTGAAGAAGTACTATTGCTCGTGTAATTTTTGTTTTTCAAATGCACACAAACTGTATGCTTACTGGTGTCATAAACAAACAAATCTTACTTTGTAAGGGAAAAAGGGCTCAACAGTGGCTGTATGTGTGCAGCAGAATTAGGTAAGTCATGGCCTCCCAAGAATAAAATCAATCATTATCCCTTGAAGAAAGGAGACAGCTGGGAAGCTGAATTCTGCTCACTGTAGCAATTATATATTTAACTTCACTGAACTGCCTAGAGTTACATTAATGAATCCATCTGAAGAACTCAATTAGGTCTTCCTGTCTAGACTTGAGAAGTAAATAAATATTACCTAATGCATGGTATTCAATACAAGGAAAACAATCACATTTATATACACTTGCTACAAGATGAAGCAAGCCAGTGGTACCTCCTCTGCTCGCTATTTTGGCTTGACATCTGTACTTTATTTAGTATGCACTTTATTACATCAACTGCCTGCTCCTTGCATTCAGCTGCTTTGATTGAAACACTGATGGCAATTGAGGTCTGTCTCTCAGAACAAACCTCCTTCAGTTATACAAAGATTAATCCAAATAACCAATCGATCTACTGCTTGCTGCTGCATCAGAACAGTTGCTTGAAGACTGCTATGTGTTTATGTAGGTCCAGGTGCTACATAGTATCTAGAGAGAAATAAGTCCAACCTACAAGTAGATATTCCTTCCCCCTGCACTGAGTCATGAGTCCTCAATAATCCCATTTATTTGCATAGTTTAAACTAAAGGCAAAGCCATTTCTCAGTTGGGAAAGCAATTGCTCTATTAAGTCTATACTTATTAGCAGTACAATTGCACTAAGCAGCAGGCCACCCCTATGCTGTCCTTAAGTTCTCTGTAAAGTAGCCCAAAACAGTTATGGCATACCATAAATGGTATTTGATCTTAGTAACACTTGTGGTTGTTTAATGTTACCAACTTAGTAGTTGATACTAAGTCAGCCTTTAATCTTCTTACTGTTTTGATTTTACTTTGCTGGGGTTACCATTTAACCAAGGGCAGAAAGACACACACACACAACAAAGCACAATAGAGAGGCATTGATAAGTAGGGACAATTCATTCTACCATTAAGGTGTCAGGATACTTCAGTCCCCTGGTGGATAAGAGCAATGCTTCCAGAGCAAGTAAGAAGAGGAAGCTTATACAGCTTATTATCATAGCTACTGTCCACCAAGTATCACCCAAAAGTAAAGAGTTCTTTTCAGAAAGTGTGAAACATCAGTATCAGTTCTGGGATGTAGTATCTTGAGAAGATCCATAATTTGTTTTTAGCCCCTTGGACAGTAAGAAAGCGTCAAGTCCTACATCATTACTGTGCAAGCTCCATAATGAGTTGCATATTGGTGTTTGCGACTATGAGTGTGCATAGACACAGATGAACTGCTCAGTGTTAGAGCCTGACATTCATATCCTTTTTTTTTTTTTTCCAAATGGTGTAAGGAAAGCAGACCTGCAAGATTTTTGGCAATGCAAAGCAAAGCATGTTAAGTTGTACTGTAAAAAGAGTGGAGAATGATGCTTCAGATTTCTATTCTCTTTATTGCCAACAGACTTATATTTAAAATGCCAAGGTCCAAAAAAAAAAAACCAAGAGAGTTGTGTAATAAATACTTCACTTTAGGCTGTAATAAATAAAAAAAAATATTAACAAGGAATGCACTTTACCAGCCACAAGTGTGGGTATTTTTGAAAAATAAAGGAAAAAAAAAAAGACTATGGCCATAGTTCACAGTTAAGCAGCCAAGAGCTGCTTATTAGTTATCCCCTAAGAATGGAGCTCTCCCTTCCCTCCCCTTCCAGATGTGTATTCACAGTTTAACTCCATCAGATATGCTGTCTTACAGAGCAAGCAGTCACACTCTGCTCAGAGTTCAAGTCAAAAATATCTTTAACACACACGAAGCAAGGAAAACTACGGTCCAAAGAACTCCTTGTCACACCAAGTGTCCAACAGTAGGTTTAGAATTCTGTCTAATAGATATGTGCCCAGCACACTAGGACAGTCAAGTTTTCGTACCACCACACATCCATCATCAACATACTAGTCGCTCCACCATCTCCACTGTAGATTTCACAGTGAACAAGAGGGTCCGTTTGGTTTAACGGAGTCAGTTCCTTCAGTTACATCGCTGCAGCAGCATGTTCAGAGCATATTCCATTCTTTGTTTTAGTTCCAACGAGCATCCAGAAACCAGAAGAGTTGTCAGACGAAACGTTGTGGATATCCTCTCTTCATTGATGTAGGTAAGGAGATACTCCTCACTCTGATTGCAAATGATGATTTTCGTGTGATCATGATAGAAGTTCACCTGTAAAAGAGAAACAAATTCCTGTTTGTATGCTTTCTCCTCTCGGTTTCTGGCACTTATCTAGCTTTACTGCAATAAAGTATTTTAGAAACATTTTCTCCAGTGATGTTACCAAACTTACTTGAAACGTGCCATCATTGAAAAGCATCATTAATGCTTTATCAGATTTAAGCCACTGTAAGAGGTAAAGCCTGGGCCTGCGTACATCTGTTAGGCTGGGCAAATCTCCTCCCTAGGAAAGGGAATAGACACTACATTAAACACTCTGTTCACATTTAGTGCATTTTTACAGTTCAAGATCCAGAAGGTGCTGAACTTACATCCATGAGGTTCTCTTCCATGTAGTGAGAAAAATACTTCAATACAGTTACTTGGCTAATGAACTGTTCAGGAGCCTCTGTGGCTGAGAAGACAGAGCACTGGCCTAGCTCAGCATAGTAGTGGACTGTCCTGTAAGAGGAGGAAGAAAGTAAGGAGGTTAGAGATGAGATAAAAGCATTTCATGCTTAAACCGCCTTAGTGAGTTCTCAGGTTTGTAATCATTCTTACTTTTTGTCTGGCAGAAGGCTCATATGCGCCCCATTGTTGAAAAGGACACCAACAGTGTGATCTGACAGCTGGTACCCAAAGCCGTACTTGTTAGAGTAGTCCACCCATTTTGTAACCCACTGGAAGGATGTGGTCAGCTGTTCTTTGGGAATGCTGTCTGCTTCTGGCATGTTCTCCAGACATCCTCGCAATACCCTTGCGACTGTATCAGCAACACTTCCCATGGTACTGTCTTCAAGGCCTGAAAGAGAAGGATTGTTAGACTGACAAGAGCACAGAGATAAGGCTTTAACTCTAAACCTTTCATTTATCTAGACTGTAATTTTAACAAGTTTAGCCTTTATGGCTTTCCAGTTTTAATTCTTCCAAAATATTAGCTGTAATATTTAGAGGATCAAAAATAGGGGTGGGAAGGAAAGCAGCTATTTGTTTCAAGCTTCTGAGACATGAAGAAACTAAAGGTGGGATTTAGAATTAGAGATTGCATTTTGCTGCACTTACATTCACTGCTACTGCTGCAGCTTCCCAAAGTTCCCCTGACTATCATCCTAATAGAGTCTCCGATCTGCTTAGTTTCTGGTAACGCTCCCGGCTTCGCTACTGCTGTGATAAGAGGCTGGATTTCCTAGAAGAGATGTCAGACATGTAAACATCAAACATAACACAAGTCAAGGCTTATACACAAGTTTTGCATGGCTCTCCCTGTCTCTCAACATAAGATAAATTCTAGGGAAACTAGTATTAATGTTTCCAACAAGTACAAAGAGCTGCTGTTAGATAGAGCTTAAAAAGCAGCACACCAGGTCTTTCCATTCTTTAGATCTTCAATTTGCATCTTGCACACTATTAATCAGTACTCAGCTTTCCTGCCCTAGCAAGAGAACAGCTGCACAGGTCTGAACACAAAATAGTAAGAGTTAGATCTCAGCAATTTATTCTTTAAAAAGTCCTAGTTAATCATGAACTGAAGCCCTGTATTTGGAATATTGGGAAAGAGCACCTGACAGACAAGTTACCACACAGACAACAATGGACTCTAAACAGATACTATAATTACTCAAAAGCCAAAATTGATAGTCTCCCTACAAAGGCTGCCATACTTTGGTGAAGCTTGGCTAAGCCCTCTTAAAGCAACTCCTGCTAATCATTTAAGCTTGATTATGCTGTGTACAGCCCCAGCTCTGATAGCCAAGTCAAATATAATTTAATTATAGCTACTCCACCCAACTGTTATTGGATTTGAATTTAACTGAACTTGCATTTACCTCATCTGTTCGGTGTTTGTGGGGCTGCTGGGTTATCGATGTCTTCTTCAAATCATGCCTGAGCTTGTAGATTTCTTCGTCTTCTTTAGCTAGTCTGTCTGTAATACAGGAAAAAAAATAAACACTTAACACTGCATCTGGAAGTGCTGTTCAACTACAGAAAGCCTAACAAGTTAGCTGCAGAAAGCACATTGTCTCCCTCCAGTAGCTTCTTCTAAACCTCCCACAGTTTCCCATAACTGCACTACCATTACACACAGATCACTAAGAGATTAAACTTTAATAGACATTGCAGACTAAGAGATGCCCAGTATAGATTTTCAGTATGCCATATGAAGCATTTACTTCAGTAAGCTGGCATAAGTTGCAGGCTACCATCTATATTTATTGATGAAGAAGTCAAAACTAACCCCGGAAAGCTCTGAGACATAAGTACAAGTGCCCCGTTACTACCTCATAGCTGTACTTTACTAGCATGACATTGATAGCAGAAGAGGTAAGTTTCAAGCATAGCTACAATCCACTTACTGTGTGTGTCAAAGTATCTGGCTTTATCCTTTTTACCAAAGAGAGCAGCAGCTGCTTTTTTGAAGAAATTTTTAGCAGGACTTGACAAATGGAAATCAGGAACAGTGTGACAACAGCTAGCAGAAAGTCTATCGGGTGTAAAGCCCTGTGGAAATGAGATTCAAAAAATAATTTTTAGACCAGAGCGCATTTTTAGGGTGGATATTTTTTCAGCCAGAACACTAGACAGTACAAACCTGCAAGAAAAATTCGTGTCTAATTATTTCATCTAAACTGGGCCGATCTTCAGGATTTTTTGATAACATGCTAGCTATTAAGTGTTTCGCAGGTGCCAAGAGAGATGAAGGCAGGCTGTATCTTGCTTCCCTTATACATCTGTATGTTTCTTTAAGATTTGTGGTCTCAAACGGGGGTCTTCCCAACAGCATTGTATACCTGTTTAAAAGCAAAGGAAAACAATTTTATTTATTTTTACACACCCCCAATACTTTACAACTACTGAAAAGTCTTTGTCTCCTAACATGAAGGAGAATTTCTGCACTTGGACTAGACATGCATAAAGGGCTGCAAACTGATGCAGTACTGCATCCCCTTTGAACTCTTAAAAGCCTTAGCCAGTGATAGAAATATTTCATTTCAAAGGCAGTGAAATACTTACATTACACAGCCTAAGGCCCAGATGTCAGATTCACAGCCATGCCCTTGTTTGTTGAGGACTTCTGGAGAGAGGTAATTTGGTGTGCCACATATTGTTCTGCAAATCAAAGAGGCCACAGAGCCTGTTAGTATTTCAGATAGAAAGAGGAGAGAAGCTATTTTTCATAGGGCAGGTTTTCTTCTCAAGTTTGGACAAGAACTTAGGGACTGCTAAAGAGGAGCTGTATGCATGCTAATATTGTAGATGTGTTTCATGGTGTCTTCATGAGTCTGCTGTTCTTGTATCATATCTGCACTATTCATCAGTCAGGTACCCTGCCTCCAGCATTTGCTATTATTCAAATGCTCAGAGGAAAGCAGAAGTCAAAGCACAGCACCCTGTTTTCTAGAAGGGGAAGTCTTGATCCCAGAAGCAATCAGCTTTTGGAACAGGATTTTTCATTTCTAAATGAATTTTGTTTCATTTACTACTAGACTTTACATTTTTTGAGGCTCCTACCTCCTCCTGTGCTCCAGTGGTTCCAGTCTAGCTGCCAAGCCAAAGTCACCCAGTTTTAGTTCCATGTTCTCATTAATGAAGAAGTTACCTAGCAGAAAGAAATTCCAGTTAGCCCTTTTCTTGCAAGGTAGGAATGCATTTGCCACAGGTGCTGAGTCATACTTTGTTCAAAGCCAGAGGCTAGCCAAGATTTTTTTTTTTTTTAAAGTAGGAATGCTTAATGTCTTCTTTTAAGCACTCCAAGTTTCCACTGTAAAGACAGACTGAGCTGATTCTATTAATTAAGCTACCACCATACAAGTGTAAAGTGGTACAATGCTGACAGGGCGGGAGAGCGTTTTGACGTTGGTGAGGAGCAGAACTTACCTAGTTTAAGATCCCTGTGCAAGATTTCCTGTTCATGAAGATACTTTAGCCCTGACACAATTTGCCTGAGGTAGTATCGTACTTCTGGTTCTGTCAATACCTTCCTCGCTTTTAAGATGTGAGCCATTGACTGCAGAGGGAAAACAAATGCAGAAATGTCATGGAACATTCACACACAAGATTAACCTCAAGCAAAAGTAAATCAATGCATTGAGAAATGACAACTAAAGCAGCCATGAAAGATAACTTTTACACATCACACATTTAAACTAGTTACAGATTCCAGGTAAGTAAATACTGGATTTCTCCAAGTTGATGCTCACCCTTCTACTGCAGTACTCCAGAAGAATGTAAATATTCTCTCTGTCTTCAAAGTAGTGGTAAAACTGCACAACGTGTCTATGATTAAGCATTCTGTGCAGCTCAATCTCTTTATCAATCTGAAGAGACAAGAGGGGGAGAGGGGGGGAAGCGTCGTTAGCCTTTCGTCCACAAGGTTGAGCAGACAGTTCTGTCAGAACCGTTCCAGGAAAAGGGCTGGGCAGTAAACCAGCACACAAAGACATTTTGAGAAAAAAAAAAAAAAAAAATCATTCGTGCACACACACCTTTTCCCTTTGATGAGGTTTTGCTACTCTGCTGTGAGGAATGATTTTTGCAGCATAAACTTTATTTGTTGTCAAATCTGTCATCTCATAACACTTGGCGAATCCACCCTAGAAAGACACACGAGAAAAAAAGGCAATTATAGCAGGTATGAAAGAAGTCCCACACTTAGTCATTCACCAGCTCACGTATTAGTCAAGGCGCTCAACTTCCTTCGCACGGGATAATTTGGCCAAAGACAGCTCTTCGGTCCATCGCCTCTCTGCAGCCTGGCGCGGCGGCTCCCCCCCCACCCCCCCTCCGCCGCCCCACATGCGACATCGAAGTCATCCTTGTCGCCTTGCCCGAGCCGAACGGCACGGTTCCGCTTGCGTTTAAGCGGCGGAGACCAACCGGGGGCGGGACGGCTGCTCGGACCCCCCCGCGGCTGGACAGGGAAGAGAGGAATTCGGGGCAAATCCCACCCGCCGGCAGGCCGGGGGCCGGCAGCGCGGCGCACCCCAGCAGCCCCCGCCGCACCGCCGAGGCGGACGGGACGGGACCGGGACGGGCCACAGCGGCCGCCGCCCCGGGAGGGCCCGCCGCGGCCATTACCTTTCCGAGCACCTTGCCGCGGCAGTATCGCTTCCCCGTCGTGGGGTCGGTTATAATCCGGGAGACCTCGGCGGCGGGGTGGGCGTGCTGGTGCTGGTGCGGCGGCTGCTGCTGCTCCTCCGCCTTCTTCCTGCGGGACTCGCCGCCGGCCGCTCTGCCCAGCGCCGCCTCGCAGCCCTTGGCGGCGCCGCCGCCGCCGCTGCCACCGCCCCCCGGCGGGTAGGCGATGGTCCGCAGCAGCTCCATCACCGCGTTTCGCCGGCTCCGTCCTGCCTGCCTGCCTGCCTGCCTGCCCGCTCGCTTCACTTCACCTCGCCCTGCCTTCCCGCCCCGCTCCCGTCGCTCTCCAGACACCCGGCAGCGCGCCGGTTCCTCCCTTATATTGCGGGCGGCGGCTCCGCCCCGGCGCTGAGGGACGGCCCCCGCCACCGCCCCGCTCCGCCCGCCCGCCCGCCCGCCTTGGCCCGTCCCCGGGGCGGCCCGAGGGGAGCCGGGCCGGACCGGGCCGACCTCCACAGCCCGGCCGGGCAGTGCGGCGGCCGGCGGGGGCCGGAGGAGCGTGGCGGGACGAAGGGGTAAAGCCCGTTCGCGTCCCTTTGGGTTCGCCCGGCAACGCGCTGCGGCGGCCGCTCTGCCCATCGCCGCCCGCCGGGTGGGAGCGCGGCCCGGGCAGCCCCGGCACAAGGGGGGTCCCGCTGCCTGTGGGGCAGCAGGAGCCCGTGAGAGACGGCGGGTGCTGTGGGGTGTGGGAGCAGCCCCCTCACACGTCTCTGCTGCCGCACAGGAGGAAGGGCGGGAGTTTTTCCCAGCTGTGCCTGAGCAGCTCCATCACAGCAGAGAGACGGGGCCTGGTTTTTATCCCGGCGTGAAGCTGAGGCCCGTGGACTTGCTCAGACATGTGCGGGACGTTGGGGTGCATGCCCCAGTGCCGAGGAGCGACCCTGTCCCTGCTTCTGCACGGAGAACTCGTGACACCCCCCAGGGCTGCCTGATGACAGTCAGCTCTAAAATCCTCTTTTCACGAGCAGAAACCTTTCCTTCAACATCCCAAATGCACACAAATTAATTTTGAAGAGCGCTGAAGACAACTGTAGCACAGGACCCCTGATCTAGACGTTTGAGTACAGATGACTGTTGAAGAGTGAAGTGTGTATATGGGAGAAAAGTTCTGAAATGTGAAATAGTTTTGCATTTTTCCCATTCTGAAGATGCAAAAAATGCTGAAGTTCATTACTTCCTTAGTTTTTTACACATTTCTGAAGGACTATTTGCTTGCTGGCACACACTAAGAATACTTGTGCCCTGCTGTCTAGTTGATTTAATACAAATGACTCTCAGAGCATGTAACTGTATAAATTATTTCAGCGTCAATCTCCAACATCCCTCATTTCAGATCTTAAAATAACAGCAAAATATACTTATTTTACACTGTCAATGTCAGCATGCATGCTTTACCTTCTCCCAAACAGCAAAAGTGCAGAACAACAGTATTTAAGTTTCCCTACACAGGTATTGCATTATGAAGGTAACAGTGCTCAAGTGTCAAATATATTGGATTGTGTACGCTTTACTTCTACCCATCCACAGTTTTTTTTCCGGACACACTCTGCTGCATGCGGGTGTCTTACTTCCTACCTCACTCTGCAGAGTCTATTCAAGTCATGTTAGTATTACTAGCGATTAACCATAGGGATAGAGGTAAAAACTAGGAGCGGGAAAAATTGGGATACACAGACTGTACTCGGACCTGTGCCCGCTCACCCCCTGTAGCCTTAGAAACATTGGCTTCCTGGGAAAATATTGTTTCCCTCACGCAATTAAACATTCTCCAAATTAGGATCCGTTATTGCAAAATAAGTTAGTTAACGTGATTTCTTGATGCTTTGTTTTCTGTCAGCAAGTTGCTTTGGTCTGCCGTGCTGAAGGCGCACCGGGAAAGGGGAACGCGGGCGGGATAGACGTACACGTTTTCCCCCCACTGGAAAGAAGTGGTACTACACGTGGCAAAGTGCAAATTTAAGAAAAACAGGCTTTGTCTGGTAAAGGTTTAGGGGAGATCGTTAAGCTTGACTTTAATCGGACGCAAGCGTATGGATAAAGCTGAATATACAAGGTGTTCCGTAAAGCAAGACTAGGACTATTTCTTCTCACATACTTTGCTGAAGCAAAGTCTTTAAACTGTGTTACCTCTGGGTTACAAAAGGCCGTGAGGCTGCCGGGCTGCCCCGTGCAGCCTGTTCAGTTACTCTCAGATTGCTTCTCCCACTTTGGCACAGGCAGCATTTACCTAACACTTGTCTCAATGTGCCAACTTTACCATACTGTTCATTGCAAGGTTTTACACAGGAAAAGCTGTTGCAGGAATAAGAATTTTTGACACCATTCTTAACCCTGTGGATGAATTCCATTTCTGCCCTTTCCGCTTCTGAATTTGCCACTTTATCTTTCCTTTTCTCCAGTTTTTCCACTGTCTTGCAAGTTCTGCCCTGCCTTCTAAGTCCAAAGATGTACAGCTCATCAGGTAACTTCAGCTGTAGGTACTAAACTCGATACTTAAGTGTTACACAGGCATCTAAAAGCTTATGTGCTGGTACTTACATTTCTTACACTTACATTACTTACATTTCTTAGCTTCTGTGGAGAGCTACTGGATATCTTGCCATTAATATATTTAACTTTTTCCTTCTAAAGCTGTTCTCCTGGATAAAATAACATTATTGTAAAGGTTTGAAACTAACCCTTTCGTATCTTGCAAGAAGAAAGCCATCCTAGCCAGTGCTCTGTAATATCCCACTTTTTCTTCCAAGTTACGTCAGCAGAGTGCTCAAGTGTACCTGCAGCCTGCATGAGAAGCTCATTTGCAAGCTAACTAAGATAGCAGCAGCTTTGTAGCCAGATCAGTATGCAGCACTGCAGTTACCCTGCCAAGAAACAGAGTAAATGTAGCCCAAACTCAGACTTCGGATATGCCTCCTGTCTCTGGCTCCAGAAAAAAAGTAATCCCTTATCCCTACAGCTTCATTTTGACACAAGTGTACAGCTTTTTCATAAAAGCCTGATTATCAAGGGTCTGAGAAGCCTGGGTGTGCATAAATCCCTGGGTCAGATGAGGAATGGGAATTTGACAGAGTCATAAGTGGCGTAATTGCAGGCTTGTGGGAAGAAGGTCTTGGCAGGAACCACTCGTTCTTACCCTAGCTTTGGAAAAAGACATGTTTGAAGACTTAAATTTACAGAAACAAGTGCATTAAATCCTGGATGTCCAACTCCCTGCATATTACAGAGCCTTGGCACTGTTCATGGTCGTGAATTTGCCAGGGCAACAAAGTCCTTATGTGAAATCAGCACCAACACCATCTACCTGGCCTCCAGACTGTCTCACAACTGAACTCCTATTCTACGGTGCTGCTAACATACTTTTCCATCACCAGTATGCCAATCTGAGCCAATTCACTCTGCTCCTATAGCCACACACCCCGGCAGCCCTGCAGTCCATACTGGGCTCAGTGGCAGCCCCCGCTGGTTTGGCAGGCAGAGCTGGCCTTTTACCCAGCTGGCCTCATTGCTTGCTTTCTGCTATGGAAACGCCTGCCCTCCTGCCTCAGGTTAGCTGTCGGCAGGACCGTGTTTTCCACTTAGCCGGTCATGGAGTGCCCTCAGCTGCTGAAATAAAGTTACGACAGTTTGTCTGAAAAGCAGCGTATTCCGCTTAAAGATGGGACGAACTAACGAGCCCCACGAGTAGCATTGTCACTGGGATACGTACCAACACAGACGGGTGGTAAGAAATACGCAGCTTATTTCTAGAACATCACCTTATACAAACTTTTTTATTAAAAATATGACTTTTACACAAGGTGCTTCACAATCCTTTGCCATTTGTCAGAGGAGAGAGTAGTTACGTCTGGTGATCTTACTGTATTTTAGTGACTGACTAAGTCTCATTTCTCCTCTTGATTTCTTCCCTAGCTCATCCCCCTCATTTCATTCTTCTAGTTTAACCTTTTTTACCCCACCAGCTCCACAGCAGCTTTTTCCCACCACCCCATATGGGTCTGTACGTGCTTTGCTTTTGTGTTGCACGCTTTCCCTGCTCTCTGGCACTCTTGCTGTTGTGCTTCCAGTAAAACACTCATTTCATACCCTGTAGGGTATCTAGCATAAGCAGCCTCACCAAATAAAGTATAAAACCCATAAAAGCTGAACTTGACATAGAACGAAACATTTGCTCTGATGCTGCCATGCAGTTTCAGTGTGTCACTTCCCTTGCAGGATTTTAGTGTCACAGATCATCCTCACACATAGGTGTGATACCATTTGTCCTCCCTAACTCACTGCAGAGCTAGTGCAAAGCACTTGTTTCTGCTATAATTCATGTATCTTCATTTCCTTTGTTTGAAGTTTGGCAAAGTTTCCAAAGACGTGAATTCTTTCACAGTTTCATTCAAAGTGATCTACTAATTAAAAAGCAGGCAGACTACCAAGAGCTTAAGGCAATCATATGTTTTCCCAGAAAAATCTCCAGGAAAGAGGGTGCTTAGCCCAGTGGTCACATAGTTTTTGGCTCCTTCTGGGGTGCTGCCAAGGTCTGTTCCTACCTTGCCAGTTGGGTGTGGGTTCCCTGGGGCCAGAAGGAAGGCAGGGCTGCAGTTGTGGTGGTTATAGGTTGCTCTATTAGGTCCTCAAAGACAAAACTCTTTCTGTTTCCTGAGTTTAATGAGTACCTACACGGTCTGGGTGGATGGATGGCTTTGAAAGGTGTTCCCCCAGTGCAAAGATAGAGTATGGGAAATAACATAGCTCCAATCAAGTGCCATTGTCAAAGAGACTCAGCTTTCTCTTATCCCTCACTGCTCTCACACTCCTTCCCTGTGCAGCAGGTTAAGTAATGCCTTACAGCTTGATTTCAGGCACTAGCCCCTGCACCCAGACAGTGCAGTAACACCTTCACACAGTGCCTACTTCTAAGACTGAAGTCAGACCACAGGTTTGCACATTGTGGTATTTTTCTCATTTTGTTTTTTCACAGCTTGACTTGTTTTTCTTGCACACCCCAGACCAAAACAAAGATTATACTAACCTCAAAGTTATAAGTAATACAGATGTAAAGGCTCTAAAGCCTTTGCCTTTACCTCTAAAGGTTGATCAGTATTGTTATTTTTAACTTTGCAAGTTTAATAGTTGAGGATGTGTTTGCACAGACAATACTGTTAGATATATCATTTCCTTCAATGAAGTTCTCAACGGCCTCTATTTGCCCCCCTTGCAATGCACTGGGGAGAACCAAGGCTGCCAACTGGATTACCCACCCATAAAAAACAGTTTAACCTTATGACTGCAAAAAAAATGCAAATACTTTGTGCAATGTCCTGTAGGAATCACACCCTCTCTGCCTCTGCCTGCAACATGAACACTCCTAAGTGCTCACTTAGCCAAAGAGTATCTGTCCACATGATATTCAGTGAGACACCACAGCCACCCCTTCTGCCAGCAGCAGCTTTTTCCAGATGCTGCTACTGCTGCTGCTGAAGCACTGGTGATTTTCAGTACGCTGTTGAAGGTGCTTGGAACTTCATGAGACCAGGACTTAAGACACCGCATGCCAGTGACATAACGGTTATGCCCAGAATTAGCCTGCTTCCCATATAAAAGACTGTTAGGCCCATTATGCAACTGCATCAGTCATGCAGAAGGAACAAAGATCTGAGTGATGGTAAAGCATCATGCCCAGTATTAGAGACACTTGGCTTCAAACCTGAGGAACAATCGGAGTAGTGTTTTGCGCCCTAGAAGAACTGTCTAGATCCTTTAGCACTTTTTTTGTAGCCCTTCTCAATGCCCAAATTTCTTAAACATAAACCTCCTTGTTAAAGGAAATCATGCCAAAGGGTAGTCAAAATCCTCTAAACAGAACAAAGAGTTCACTACTTCAGTCAGTTTTTTTTCCCTTCCTGCCTCCCTCTTCTCCTTTCCAGTTTCAGTCTTCAGCTACTGCAGGACACAAGACAGGAGACAGTTTCCTACTGATTAGGCAAAGCATTTATTTTCTTTTTATGGGTAGGAAAGCAGTTTCCTGAATCCACAGAGCAGAAACCAGTGTTACTGGTGCTCAGATAACACCGATAACGCAGGAACACAGTTATGAGATATATGGGGTAAGAGCCCATTTCACAGGTTATCTGTCTCCATGACACTCTTTTCTGTCGAGAACAACCATATCTGTTTTTCATGCACATGTTGCCGGTAACTAGACGTGTACAGGCCACTTCTGACTATATATTATAAACAAAAAGCACAAAAGAGGAGAACAAGTATTTAGGAGATTGAAAGCATTCATTGCCTTATTTTCTGCAATTAACTGTGCTTGTAGAACAAAACAGCTACAAAGATCTAGATGTTCTGGCAAACAGGAGTACAAGTCATTATTCCTAATCTTCAACAGCTGTATATAATGTTCAAACTCAGCAAGACAGCGATGCGTGTCTTATGCATGCCTAGATATAGAGGAACTCTGGGAAGTTAGAGTTGAAGGTAGAAGAGTTGATGGTCTACAGGAAACTGAGTTGCTGGGTGACTAGATACAAGCCAGCTCTTCCTTTCAGCGCTGCAGATGCTACAGAGGCTCTTTGCTACCAAAGCAAGACGTGCCAGAAGCAATCCTGAACAGAGCAGAAGAGAGCCTGCTCAGGAAGGAAAAGTGAAGCCAAGTGAAGCAACCACATCATTTGCAAAGGAAGGGTATCCTGTGCTCTTTTGCCCATTGGAATTAGATTAACCCCAGTTAGCATTTATTGCATTTCATAGATTTCTTCTATCCACCACTCTAATATCAAAGCAACAGGCTTAAACAAAAAGCATGTAGAAAGGAGGGTTAGCAGCATATGTTACCATCAAAGCCGTTGTTCATCAGGCACAACATGACAGAGGCATGTTCAGACATTCTGGGCAAAACTTCTGAGAACCACGCTTTTAAATAAGCTGTTTTCTGTCTTGCATACACTAGAAGTTTCTTACCTCCATTTTGTTCTATACATAGATCACTACAGCTTTTCCAGGCAAGAGTGCTTTCTATATTTATGTAAATATTTAAAAGTGACTGGTGAAACCTTTAATTTATTTGAGCTGCACTTGTTCTGACTGCTGATCTGAAGAGTTGAAGCATGTCATTAGTAAACTTAATGTACAAAATAATAATAAAAAAAAAAAATCCAACACAAAATATGGCCTCTAGTGAAAGTCAAGGTATCTAGGAAAGAGAGACATATAAAATCCGGTCTGCTGGGCTCTTTAAGAATAGAAATGAGAACAGGTGGTGGTTAAGACAGAATGGATAAAAGAGAAGATGAACAAAAAGCATGCCCTAAATAGCTAGGTGTGAAAGTGAAAATCCCCACTAGATTTTTTCCAGCAACTCACTTTGATCTTTTCGTTCTAGCATCCTTTTCTGATTGAAGCTATTATTAGCACCAGCCACCCAGGGAAGGTAGGTAGGCCAGTGCGGTACTTGGTACTTTCCTCTTCCCGAGCTTAGCTGTGTGCTCCACCAGCGGCCAAAGACCTCGGGCAGTTATTAGACACCTTCTTTTTTAACTAGGGAAACCAGCACCTTGAATAAAGCTCCTCGTCAGGACAAAGAAAAAATGCAGGGGAAGCTGTTTGACAAGTGCAAACAAAGCCAGAACTATGACTGAAAACCTGCTGGCAAAATGACTAAATCCACTAGCCAGAAGGGTAAATATCGCACTCTGAACACAGAGAATCTGTCTGGGTGCAGTCAGTGACCCCACACGCTGGACACACACTGGGGAGTAAAAAATATGTTTGCCTCCCAGCGCCACAGCAGATGCTTTTCTGCACACCCGCATTAAGAAGAGAAAGTCAGGAGTACCAAAGGCAAAATGAGAACTCAGTTCCACAGCTACGAACTGACCCAGTCATTTTGTCCAGCACAGGGGATGTTTGGGGAAACTTTAGTTCTATCTAATCTAGTTCAAATTGACATCTTAAGCAGGTTTGGGTTGTGGGTTCTCAGTTGGCTTTTAACGTTCCGTATTACTTGATGAGAAGCAGTTGTTTTTAAGTTTTGAGAGCAGTTACTATTGGCTCAGATCAACTGCAGTCAATTTAATGTGTCACAAATACATCACACTTTCTTGTCTAAAGTGCAGAGCCGTAGCCCACAGCAAATGCAAAATAATGCAGAACTGAACCTACAGCAAGGTAAGAACATGAACACAAGTAGTTGTTGCGGCTCTGTGACGCCAAGAGAAGCTGTGGTACCTGGCAAACAGTGAGCCTTCAGAAAGGAAGTAAAATATTGCAAATACAAGTTTAGCAACAGGATGTGATAGCTCAGCCCACAACATGGATTATTGGACTTTTGAGATGGGGCTGAGCTAATTTTAGCACTCAGTTCAAGTAGAGCAGGGCACCTCTCCAGTGAAAGAGTAGCAGTGACCTTCACAGCGAACTGTGAAGTTTCTGCTATCAAAGTCTGCATTTAGCTTTAAAAGTTCCTGCTTCTATTTTAGACTTCCAGGAGGGCTGGTGTGCCGAAAGACCTGTCTCTTTTTTTAGAGACACCAACCTAAGTAAATAAAAAATATTACCTCTCTCTTGTCTGATTTATATCTTCAGATTCTCATGGCAGAGACACTGCCACCACAAGCTTGCTGATTTTTTCTTAGTGAAGTAGCTCATCACCGTTGGCCTTAAATGACAGATTTGAGAATCGTGGAATCAACAAATTTCTGACTCTAACAAACATGGACGGCTTTCATTAATCTGTCAAATGGTGACAGGGACCCAGGGTTAGGGTTCCAAGTAATACCAAATTGATAAGTGAAATGTATGAAGGAAATCCTCCAATAGTCACTTGTGCAAAACGTACTTATTTTTAAAAATTAGAACTTTGTTTTCCTGCCCCTTGGCTCCTTGGTGATGGTGTTTCTGGGTAGATGTAGGGTGCTTAAGGAAACATGGCTGCTCCTAGAAAAGCAATACTGATTGAGAGGAGCAGAAAGAGTGAGCAGCGTTTAGAAGTCCAGTGATGAGAAACTCTGGTTTCATGCCCTTTCAGCACTCAGATGGGCTGTTAACACTTGTATGTGTTTTGCAAAAAACAGGAAAAGGTCACCTAAGTGGAAAACAATGTGGTGAGTGTTATTTTGCAACTACCTTAGGGTGCTTTAAAAAGACATACAAAGACATTAAATATACATGGTCATTTGTGGTTGGAACAAATGTTTTCAAACATACTTCAGTCCCTCCCACAGCACTGCATCAAAAACCCACTTTAGTTATCCTGAGTTCGGTGAGACTGGTCCCCAGGTGAGTCTTTGTACAGAAAGAAACAGAGCAGATAAACTGCTTCACAAGGTCTCTGACCAAGAAGTGCAGATGCCCAAGTCTATACACATTATGGCTACAGACTTTTTTTGGACTTTGTTAGGCCCAGGCTTACTAGGTTATTCTCCCGTGTCAACTCAATGCATGGAAATATTTGTCACATAAGTCTGCCGGCAGAATTCCTTCTCCTGCGCAGATCTTGCCATGCCTGACAACATTTACTG
This sequence comes from Anarhynchus alexandrinus, assembly GCA_008711295.1. NCBI lineage: Eukaryota > Metazoa > Chordata > Aves > Charadriiformes > Charadriidae > Anarhynchus > Anarhynchus alexandrinus. The sequence continues at coordinate 1,456,191 of VUYV01000058.1, read as the reverse complement.
GAGGACTTGCTCCAGCTTTACAAGCACAGGTCTAATTCAGACTCAGAGAAACTCTATTTCCTTATATCACTGTTCCCCATAGACTACTGCCAGGTAACTGAGGCTTTTCATAGTGATGAACTCAATGCACAGTCTCATCACTGATGAGAACAAAGAACTGACCCGTCCGGGATTCTGCTGGGATAGAGTTAATTTTCTTACTAGCAGCTGGTATACAGGTATCTTTCGGATTTAGGATGAGAATAAGGTTGACAACACACTAATGTTTTTAGTTGTTGCTAAGCAGTCAAGGACTTTTTCAGCTTTCCATAGAAGTTGAGAGGGACAATTTTATTTATTCTTTTACTATTATTGTTGTTATTATTATTACTACTGTTATTGTTATTATTTTCTCTTCCATTACTGTTCTATTAAACTGTCTTTATCTCAACCCAGCACTTGTTTTTTTTTTTCCTCCCTCTTCTCTCTATCCTGCTGAGGCAGGGGAGAGTGAGTGGACAGGTATGTGGTCCTAGTTGCCGTCTGGGGTTAAACCACAAGTCCTTTTTGGTGCCCAACGTGGGGCTGGAAGGGTTGAGATAATGACAGAACTGACCAGAACGTGTTAAAACAAATTTGTTATATTCGTTATAAGCATTCATTACATTAATTTTGTAGTCGCTGGTCACAATGTTGTTTTGTTTCTTCTCAGAGTTGTGTTATGTAAGACCTTCCTTGCTGTATACACTGTTTACCAGTATTTATGTGCTGTTTATCACCTGTGGGAGCAGGATTAAGGTTGCCACTTCGCTTTGTGGTATAACCCTGTCTCATGGTATTAAAATAATGTATAGTAAAGACCGATGTTGTAGCTGTAGTCAGCATTGCGGTCATCTTCGTACTTCAGGAGCCATCTAGTGGAAACTATTAATAATTACACTTTCTACCTTTTCTCCTTGAAGAACCTATTTGTGTGGGAGACACCTTCCTTCACCTCCTCCTCCTCCTCCTCCAGGCTAATTACAATAGCTATTGAGAATTTTTAATATCCTTGGGATGTTCAAACCAACACATTCCTATTTCCATGTCTCCTGAATTTGTTTCTGGTCTTGAAATTGTTTAAAGTTAACAAGCAATCTAGGACTATGACCCAGGCTCCGTGAGAGTACGGTCATAGGTGGCATAGGATGTGGGAGAATATGGGCAGGTATCTAGAGAACTACTCACCTCCAGTGGTCTGGATCTTCACTCACAAACAACTGTAGGACCCTGGTAAAATAATAGAAAGTTTGGAAGAAAAATGCTGTGGTTATTCCAAAGAGGCACAACTTATCACACTGTGCTGGGCACTGGTCAGTATCTACCAAACACTACTCAAACCACGGTAGCAGGCACTGCAGCTGAACCAGAGAGCCAACCTGTGCCAGTATCAGTTGCCCCTGTACAGAAGAAAAAATACACAAAGAAAACAGTTTGCTTAGTAAGAGATGAAGATGAGCCAGGGCCATCACAAGAACAGGAGGAAGAGACAGAACCAGAGATAATCACCCAATCCCTATCCCTGAGCGAGCTGCGAGATATGCGAAAGGTTTCAGCCATCGTCCAAGGGAGCACATTGTCACCTGGCTGCTTTGATGCTGGGATAACGGGGCCAGTATCTTGGAATTAGAGGATGATCCGAGGGCTGGAGCACCTCTCCTACGAGGAGAGGCTGAAGGAGTTGGGGCTGTTCAGCCTGGAGAAGAGAAGGCTCCGGGGAGATCTTATTGCGGCCTTTCAGTACCTAAAGGGGGCCTACAGGAGAGCTGGGGAAGGACTTTTTACTAGGGCATGTAGTGACAGGACAAGGGGGAATGGCTTCAAACTGGAAGAGGGCAGGTTTAGATTGAACATTAGGAAGAAGTTTTTCACTTTGAGGGTGGTGAGGCACTGGAACAGGTTGCCCAGAGAGGTTGTTGAGGCCCCATCCCTGGAGGTGTTCAAGGCCAGGCTGGACGTGGCCTTGGGCAACCTGGTCTAGTGGGAGGTGTCCCTGCCTATGGCAGGGGGGTTGGAACTCGATGATCTTCAAGGTCCTTTCCAACCTAAACCATTCTATGATTCTATGATTCTAGAGGGCACGGAAGCCAAGTAGCTGGGATCCCTGTCTAGGGAAGGGGGCATTGACAAGGCGATTGGGAAAAAGACACAAGCCCTCAGCCTCTGCGGGCCACTCCTGTTAACCACGAAGGAGAGGTATCACTTCAAGGAAGATATTGTATGTCACCCAGGCAAGTGGACCATCATGGAGAGAGATATCCAGTACCTGAGGGAATTAGCCATGCAGGAGCTGATTTATTATGACCTGGACAATGCACAGTCACCCACAGATCCAGGTGAAGTCCAGTATACCCAACCCATGTGGTGGAAGTTTGTACACCGCGCACCATTGTCGTATGCCAGCTCATTGGCAACACTGGGCTGGAAAGAAGAAGACGCACCAACAGTGGATGTAGTTGCTGGCCAGCTCTGCCATATGAAGAAAATCTTTCTACTTCCCTACGGACCTGCACCTCGGGTGTGGAAAATGTCCAAAAAATCCAAAAACCTATTTGAAAAACTGTTAAAATAATTGGGTATGTCCAATTTCTTACCTGTATGGACCAGGGGGTGGAAACACAGCCTCACCATTTGCCATGGATTGATCCAGATTGCAGTGGAAAATGGTGATGCTCCGGAACATCTGCAGTACATTGATGACATCATCGTATGGGGCAACACAGCAGAAGAAGTTTCTGAGAAAGGGAAGAGAATAATCTAAATCCTTCAGAAAGCTGGTTTTGCCATGAAACAAAGTAAGGTTGAGGGACCTGCACAGGAGATACAGTTTTTAGGAATAAAATGGCAAGGTGGACACTGTCAGATCCCAATGGATGTGATCAACAAAATAGCAGCTATGTCTCCACCAACTAGCAAAAAGGATACAGAAGCTTTATTAGGCATTTTGGGGTTTTGGAGAATGCATATTCCAAATTACAGGCTGATTGTGAGCCCTCTCTATCAAGTGACCTGGAAGAAGAACAATTTTAAATTGGGCCCTGAGCAACTACAAGCCTTTGAACAAATTAAACAGGAAATCGTTCATGCAGTAGTCCTGGGGCCAGTCCAGGTGGGACAAGATGTTAAAAATGTGCTCTACACTACAGCTGGGGAGAATGGCCCTAACTGGCACTTCTGGCAGAAAGCACCAGGGGATACTTAAGGTCAGCCCCTGGGGTTTTGGAGTCCTGGATACAGAGGATCCGAAGCCCGCTATACTCCAACTGAAAAAGAGATATTGGCAGCTTATGAAGGGGTTCGAGCTGCTTCGGAAGAGGTTGGTACAGAAGCACAGCTTCTCTTGGCACCCCAACTGCTGGTGCTGGGCTGGGTGTTCAAAGGGAGGGTCACATCACACAATGGATGCTACATGGAGTAAATGAGTCACACTGAGCACACAACAGGCACGGATGGGAAACCCCAGTCACCCAGGAATTCTGGAAGTGATCATGGACCAGCCAGAAGGCAAAGATTTTGGAATATCGCCAGAGGAAAAGGTGACCCATTCTGAAGAGGCCCCATTGTATAATAAATTGCCAGAAAATGATGCCTCTCTGATGGGTCCTGTCACATTGTGGGAAAGCATCAGAGGTGGAAGGCTGTTGTGTGGAGTCCCATATGACAAGTGACAGAAACTGCTGAAGGAGAAGGTGAATCAAGCCAGTTTGCAGAAATGAAAGCCATCCAGCTGGCTTTAGACACTGCTGGTTGATGAAAGTGGCCAGTGCTCTATCTCTGTACTGATTCATGGATGGTGGCAAATGCCCTGTGGGGGTGGTTACAGCAGCAGAAGCAGAGCAGCTGGCAGTGCAGGGGCAAACCCATCTGGGCTGCCCCATTGTGGCAAGATATTGGTGCCTGGCTAGAGAATCCAATTGGAAAAGTACATCATGTAGACGCATACGTATCCAAGAGCCGGGCCACTGAAGGACATCAAAACAACCAGCAGGTGGATCAGGCGGCTAAGATTGAAGTAGGTCAGGTGGATCTGGAGCAGCAACGTAGGTGAGAACTATCTATAGTTCAATGGGCTCATGGCACCTCGGGCCATGAAGGATGCAACATAAAGATGGGCTTGTGACTGAAGGGTGGACTTGACCATGGACACTACTGCACAGGTTATCCATGAATGTGAAATATGCACTGCAATCAAGCAAGCCAAGCGGTTAAAGCCTCTTTGGTACGGAGGACAACGGCTGAAAAATAAATATGGGGAGGCCTGGCAGGTTGACTATATTACACTCCCACAAACCCGCCAAGGCAAGCGCCACGTGCTCACAATGGTGGAAGCAACCACTGGATGGCTGGGAACATACCCTGTGCCCCATGCCACTACCCAGAACACTATCCGGGGCCTTGAAAAGCAAGTCTTATGGTGACATGACACCCCAGAGAGAATTGAGTCAGACAATGGGACTCATTTCTGAAACAGCCTCATAAACACCTGGGCCAAAGACCATGGCATTGAGTGGGTATATGACATCCCCTGTCATGCACCAGCCTCTGGGAAGATCGAACAGTACAATGGATTGTTACAGACTACACTGAGAGCAATGCGTGCTGTGGCCTTAAAACTTTGGGACACACATTTAGCAAAAGCCACCTGGTTAGTTATACTAGGGATCTGTCAATTGAGCTGGCCCTGACCAATCAAATTTTTCACATACTGTAGACAGGGATAAAATCCCCATAGTGCACATAAAGAATATGTTAGGGGGGGACAGTCTGGGTTATTCCTGCCTCAGGCAATGGCAAACCCATCCACAGGATTGCTTTTGCTCAAGGACCTGGTTGCACTTGGTGGTTGGTGCGGAAGGATGGAGAAGTGTGATGAGTACCTCAAGGGGATTTGATTTTGGGTGAGAATAGCCAATTAATTAAGTTGTATCATGTCAATTGCTATATAACCCTGCCACTGTATGTCATCACTACTACAGCTGTTTTATGCTATAGCTATAGTATTACAGTAAGAATCACACCGATTAACGAAGAATGAATTCCTATGAAACCAAGTGAAGCACAGTGATGATGGAACCAGAACTGACTTCAGCATCCAACAATCCAACACTGCACACCATCCTCCTGCTGCACCCAACGTTGCCTGTCTGCTGCACCGCACTGAAGCCCGATCCTGATCTGCCAATCGAGAGGACTTCACACCATCTCTCCTGTCCTGAAAGACTGCTATGACAAATGGAGCCCAAAGTCAAGGACGAAATTAACACAACAGACATTTTTAGAGAGACAGCCCATAGACTAAGTGAATGATATCTGTGTGTATATATATAAAGATGGAAAAAGTGGTGGTGATTAATTGGAATGTATTGGAAAGTGCAGGACCTGAGCATGATGTAGATGGTGTATGGTAAAGAGTGGATACTGTCCTGGTTTCAGCTCAGACAGCATTAATTTTCTTACTAGCAGCTGGTATGTGTTTTGGATTTAGGATAAGAATAAAGTTGATAACACACTAATGTTTTTAGTCTTTGCTAAGCAGTCAATGCCTTTTCCAGCTTCCCATAGAAACTGAGAGGGAGCTTAGACAGGACAATTCACCCAAGCTGGCCAAAGGAATATTCCATACCCTAGACGTCATGCTCAGGATATAAATGGGGGTTGGCCAGGATGGGCAGAAATCCGTGATCACTGCTTGGGACAGGCTGGGCAATCGATCACCAGGTGGTGAGCAATTGCATTGCATTTTGTATATTCTTTTATCATTATTATTATTATTATTATTACTACTACTACTACTACTACTACTAGTATTTTATCTTCTGTTACTGTTCTATTAAACTGCCTTTATCTCAACCCAGGAGTTGTTTTTTTTTCCCTCTCTCTTCTCCCTATCCCACTGAGGTGGGGGGAGTGAGTGAATGGCTGTGTGTTCCTAGTTGCCATCTGGGGTTAAGCCATGATGTGACCAAAGGGAAAAATAAAACAGACAGGATTGTATTCTGTGCTGAAGAAACAAGGGAAAGAACACCTGGAATTTGCATTGGACTGATATATGTTCATTCCTGGTTGAGAAAGAGCTTTCTGTTAGGACTTCTTTGCTAGAACTGAGGGCATAATGATTCTGTCCCGTACTCTTTTTGTGCTTCATCTGTGAACTGTTCTTTTGTGGGTATTTTTTTTGTTTTGTTTTGTTGTTTTGTTTGGGGGATTTTTTTCTGCTTTTAATCTGTTTTTTCTTCTCTTAGTCACTGTGTCCCTTTTATGATTTTTAGTTGGGTGACAGCATCTTAAGCTAAACTGGCCTCCACGAGTCAGTCTCTCAGGCAGCTCTCAGTCCCTTCTCCACAGCCTAAAACCTTTCCAGCAGCTGCCAGGGGGTCTCTCCCACTTGCATTAATTCACTTTGCTCTGGGACAAAGTTTGAAAGAAGCATCTTCAAGTGGGGAGAAATTTACACTCAGCAGCAGTCCTGGGAAAAAGCTCAAAACCAACTTTGGAAACATCAGGAAATAGAACGTGTGGAAGCATACAGAAAATTAAGCTTATGGTGAGAGGAAGGGAGATTAACCAAATAGTATAGACAGTGGAAAGAACAAAAAATTCAGTAAATCCATAGGAGAGACTCTGTTATAAATTGTTGCTTTGCAAGAAGCTCATGCCAAACACTAAGCTAGGTTGATTTTAAGGTTAACAAGTTTGGGATCAAATGGATGCACGTTGTCTTGCCTGAATAACTCCTAGGTGCTTTCTCCCTCACTGCTGTCTGAGAAGGAACAGCGTGTTCAACAGTGCTCCTGAGACAGTGCATCAAGCAGCATTTACTGAATTACAAGAGGTTTAGAAAGAGAAGAATATTATGGGGAGAGAAAGCCCACACATCTCAGTAAACAGCAAGTGCCTCAGGAACTGGCAAACACCTTGTTCCATGAGCATTAATTATGCAGCTGCTTGTTCTGTGGGCATCACCCTGTGCCTCACGAAACAGCCAGTTCATCAAGGGAACAAAGCAGTGCCTGTGAGGGAGTTGAGATACTCTCCAAATAACAGTCCAAATAACTCATCTGCCACATATTCTATCAACAGATTTGATTCATTAATGTTCAAATTAGTTGCAAGGGAGAACAGATAATAAAATCTATCACCTGCTTTGTAAACTTACGAGAAATTATGAGCAACTCCTTTCTCAGAGACTGCAAAAGACAGATTGGTTCAGGAATGAAAGCTGTAAGCTGTGTATCTGTAGTTACATTGTGTTGTATACATGCCTTGTGGCTAAAACCGGTATTTTCCTCCTAAACTGGGGAGAAAGCTTTGCACCTGCAGAGATGTGCTGACTTGTCTGCTCAGGATATCTGAGTTACGTTGTGCTGGGGCTGGAGAGACCGTGTGCACGTGCAACTGGAGAACAGTTCCCCAGACATGGAAGGCGCAAGAAGGTGGAAGGTGCATGGAAGGTGCAACTTATCTGGCTATTTGGAGTTAACACAGGCTGAGTTCATTCCCTGGGTAGTGGAGGGATAGGAGGGATCTTCTTACTGGGTGTAAAATACTTTTTTTGCCATTAAACAAGACTGTTTCAAACAGTATGAGAAGGGAATAACTAGTGATCCTTTCTTCAAGGCATTGCTTCTTCCAGGTCCACAGCTACGACCCCCGTATCACCTCCCTTCAAGTGAACTGGTGTACGCTGGCACGATTTGGCCGGTTCTGCACTGGTCCATCCCCTGTGCACCCAGAGCGGGTTCGATAGGCTGCAGCCAGCGACTCCCAAGAGCCTGCTTAAAGCACACCAAAAATGCTTTAGCAGAAAAAAAAAACAAAACAAAAATGCATAATGCAAAGGGGAAGAAAAGAATATTAAGAGATTCTGCATGTCATTTTTATATGAAGGCAAATAGGTGTAATTTATACCCCCACCCTTTTGGGGGTATACAAATCCCCAAAACAGTGATTCCCCACTCCCCAAGTCAGTGATTCCCACTGATATCTCTGCGGATTCCCTCCTAACAATGATCTCATTTGGCAGACATAATGGCTTCAAAATGAGCTGAACTGCCATGTCATTTAAGTGTTTCCCAAGACGAGTGTATGACAGTTCATCTCCAGCTCTAGGTGTATGATGCTTGGTAATGCTGCTTCCAAACAAGTCCAATAAATACATCCAGCTACCATTTAAAAACTGATCATTAAGATTACCCATATGAACTCTTAACATGTAGCTAAAAATCCATTACAGAGTATGCCAGAAAGCTCACACATTTGTACAAACTCACTCAGGCACAAGGAATTCGGCTGTGCTCAGTTCTAAAGAACATATGTCTGTTTGTGAAAGCCATAACTGCAAACATGAGCAAACTGTTCTTCTCCCACCCATGGGAGAAATATCTATTTATTTATTTTTTTTTTCTGGCAATGAGTGGACAGGACAGAGACACTAGTAGTTTTTCTAAGACTGTCTTGCCAAAGAGATCGTTCCAAATAGACGTGGAGCACACCTGTGTCAGGCCTCCCTCCCCTTCTCCAGCTTATCAGGAAGTGTAGGCACTTCCAGGGTAAGAACAACAGAAGTTTCTCTTTCTCAGCACTTTCCTCTGAGCAAGAAAGCCAGAGTCCATTCTCCCTCTCTGGTGCCTGGAAATAGCAAAGGAAGGCAGGCAGCTTAAGAAAAGCTTGAGTATTTTCAGCTGCCTGTTTCTGAAATAGGGCCCAATGCTTCTCCTTGCTATGAAGCACAGATGCGTGAACAGCTCATCAGTCCAGGACTGGAGCAAGGCCTTCTGGCTTCCTCGAAATGCAAAAAACTTCCTATGGCAACAGTCAAATCATCCATCTTCAACGTCCTGAATTCAAATCCATTTCAAGGCATGAATAAATGCCTTGGGTCCAAATTTTTCTCAGCTCTGCCTCTCTACATTCGAGAGGAACATTGCACCAAGAGGCAGAACACAGCATGTTCCTCTGACACACACATCATTTCCTTCCAGACAGTTGACCGGCAGGTCTAGAGGGTACTTCTATCCCCAACAAGTGGCTCGTGCTCATGTCATTAATCGTCCCAGTGCTCACAGGTCAGATATTTCTTTAATTTTAATGCCTCCAAACAGCTCAGCTGATGTTATCCATCTCCTTACGTGAATTATGTGAACTGTGACTGATGGAAGTCAAAGCAATATAATGAGTCCTTTCTTAGCCAGTAATGTTTATGTGGACCCTAAGGGAAGTTTAAAGGAAGTTTTTACAATCAGCAGTGTTAAGAATTGTAGCTTGGTGTTATAGGTGCAATTTTAGCTCATAATTGACTGCATTTACCTTTCTTTCCAGTACACAAAAGTTACAAGCAGGGCTAAGACTTAGTTCTGTTTTGAATATCTGTCTGTCTGAACACATTTGGTGCTCAAATAGACCTCAAATGGCTTGAGCTATATCAGGAGAAAAAAACATGCAAGATTTAGAGGACCTGACACAATATTTGCATGAAGAATATCAGCATCAAGAAGGCACTGCACAGATGGAGGTACATGGAACTCAAAAAGGGGAAGAGAAGACACAATAAAAGATTAAACACAAAGCAGAGACACCTGTTAAATATTTCCAGGTGCCACCTTTCACAGCTGTAACAGAATACCTTTTTTGAGAGATAAAATACTTTTCCTAAAGGGTTTAGTTCATGAGATAGTGCTTATGAAAAAGTAACAAAGAAATGTGCTCGTAATTCTGACTAGCAAGAAGTGCTCATACTTTACGACAAGCAAAGCAACTTGCAGTTCAATTTTAAAGCGTATATCTGCAGGCTATCACTTCCACCTACTTGTGGAAAAACTCATTAATTCTAAGACATACTCAGAGCAGCGTTTAGCAACAACAGCCCTAGGCAAAGGATTCACCCACTGCAAGAATCGCTAGGGTTTTCTCTGCAAATAACACTCAAAATCCAAAGTAAGCCCATATTTGCTGGGAGATGTCTCAGCAGTAATGCCACATTAAGGATAATGATTTTGTGTCAGAATCTGCAGCCCTGGTTTGGTGATCATTTATTTAGAGGCTGCCTTACTGAGGAATGTGGCTACTGCTACAGTTTATGTGTTGCTGTTCCATGGGAATTTCCAACCCTTATAAATAGATATTATTTTGGGGACACATGAGCTTTTAAGGGTAATCAGCTTTAATTGAAAAATGTTCTGTTACAGAGAATCTTCAAGTGAGAAAGCCTTTGAAAATGAAGCAGTTCCAAAGCATTTCTTAGCTTCCAAAGTAATTATCTCCTTAACAGAGATAATTTTCACAACTGAGTATGTTTTTTGGAGACACAGCCTCCCACAGGTAGAAGAGAGATTCTCCTCTCCCCTGAAGGGTCAGTTCCCCCTGCCCCCTCCCACCCTCATGCTCTAAGCTTTTCTCACATTCGGAAGAAAATATACAGAAAAGCAGGTACTACAAAGAATTACTGTAAAAATTTAATTTTTCAGTCTCCTCAACTTCTTAGAGCAGTGGCTTCCACACCTTCATACTCATCACTCAGACAAGTATTTTTATAAAGGTAAACTATATCTGCAATAGGTAATAACATCTCTTCATAAGTTTTAAGAAGTTAAACATTAAAATATTACCACAGATGAATGTTAATTTTCAGTTAAAAGGTTCTTATCACATTGTCCTAGTATCTTCTAAAACCAAAGGGGAAGAAAACAGAGCAGGTATTTATCTGGCAGCTAATTGATTATTCTTTTCCATTCAGATAAAAAAAACAGTTAATTGTTATGTCTGTGTGTCTGTGAGAGGTCGTTTTTCTTAATAGCAGCTCTATTAAACTCCTATTGCATCTGACTTGTCGCATCATTGTTTATGGGTAATAACCTAAGTGTTTGATTCTTTCATGCTTTTGAAAGAGAAACTTCATGAAAACCAAATACACTCAAATCCTACACTTAGACCCCACAAGTGAGGTGGAAAAGTTTAATAGCCCTATTAAGAGGCAGCTGGTTGTATAGTTTTAAATGGATGTATTGGCTTTAAAAATATAAAGCTACTGCATGCATTTATTAACCATGAGTTCCAAGTTGTATACAGTACATCACTTTCTGATTTCACCTTATTCAGTCATTCAAGAGACAGAGGTGGTTTTGTCCTGCAGTATGTAACTATACACTTTCTTTATCTATAAAAGCATTTATTTTCCTCTTTTCCCTTTTCAATATTTCCAAGTCACAATGATACTGTTCAAGTCCCTGTAAGGTGTGCCATTTTTGATAAAATGCAAATTCTCAGTAAAAGCAGGAAGAGATATTTCTCTCCTTCCCTGGCAGAGAAAGGCAGCCTACCTGCTAGCATCAGGCACCCGCTCCCTGACGCTGCCCGCAATCTGAAGCAAAGCATTAAAGACTGTCAGTGCTGAGTTCACTGTTTTCAAACATCCCTGAAGTCTGCTGGACTACCATGACAGAAGCATTAAGACATTTTGGAAATATTCAACGCTACTAAACCAAACTTACAGTAGGATATTACTGTGGAAAAAAAAAATAGTTGGCTTTAGGCAAGAGGGAAAAACAGCATCCGGCTGTTGCTACAGAGCCCCTGCTCTGTACATGGCTGCAGCCTGCTGGCTGGGGCTCCCCAGAGTCTGGACAAGGATGAGCTGGGGAAAGCAGCAGATGTAGTTCTCTGGACATCTCCTCTGGAGGTGGATAGTGGGTTTAGAGATGCCACGTCCTGACTCTCCAAGTGAAACTGGAATAGGTGGCATCGCTAAGGGGTTCCTTGTCAGAGTGGGCCCAGAACGATCACAGCAGTCACAACAGCTAGCCCTACGCTTAATCACTTTAACTGCTTTTTTCATCTGTGTCCCCCAGCACTTTGGAAAACATTGATTAACATACACTAGCAATGTTCATACAATATACCTTGTTTATCAAAACACAAAACAACTTTAATACACAGTATTAAACAGGTGCTATCTGAGAAGACGATCACAGTTTGACATGTGCAATCCTGTTTATTGCAGTGAATTAGAAATGAGAATGAGGTCTGGAGCATAAATATCTGCTTTTTGGTGCCCATATTTGGTGAGCTGTTGAACCCTACATTTTGCCTCATACAAACATTAATCAAAGCTCCGCTACCCTGACTTTTTTGTGTTTTGATCAAAAACGTAGCAGCAAAAGTGATGCTGTTTTAAAAGACCTCTGCTGATCCCACCATGACAGACCCATTGGGAAGCCCATCTTCTCTGGGAGGCTGAGCAGAGCAGCCCCCACTTGTCAGGACCTTCTGGGAACTGCCACCCCCTTCTTTCCCTCCCTGTGCTCCAGATGCAGCCAGCACAGAGGCACTCCAGATGGCAGACCTGCGAAGGAAACTTTCTGCTGCGTCAGTGGCAGAAGAGGAAAAGGAAAAGTAGAGAAAACATCCTTTGTGTTAAGAGAAAGCTAAGGCAGAACAGAGACTATTTTTAGCAGGCAATCATTTGGACACTGACATGAGAACCTGTTGTTGCAAGATATGCAGGAATATGAATAGTACAGTTTGTTCCTTATCAGGCTTCACATTGTTTAATATCTGCATTAAAAAAAAAGCCAAAAAACCACAAACAAAAAACATTTTCCAGCTCTTTCCTTCCCAATTTTATCTCTTATTAATTACAACTGGAAGCGATAAAAGCCATAGGGGAGGGTCAACTGTAGAAAGAGCTATTTTTTTGGTGACTTCTTCAGCATCGTACTGGTGTGCAGAGTCTCAGGTAGATGGAGTTACATCTAAGATGAAAACTTTGAAGAAGGAAAGAAGGATTGTACTATTTTCCTCAGGCAAGTGAAGGCTGCAGGAAAAAAAAAAGACTTCTGGGGAGATAAGATGTAGTTATACAAATCCTAGTCTAACAATTTCTGAAGTACGTAGTTTCTCCCAATGTGCGTGGCTGCTAACACCTGGGGTTTTTTCCTCTTTTGAAGCAGGGGTGAGTCATAACCTCTAGAAGAGATGATGTTTGTGTTCAGAGTGTTTGTGTGTACCCTGCATGAGAATAAACAAGGTAAAACAAGCCTTTTATTCTTCTTCTGAATAGACTAAGTGTCATAAGGAAAGCACAGAAAGATACATGCTGTATTAGTCACTGTTCCAAAATACCTTGATTGTTTTGACTGTCACAGTCTAAGTACAATAACATAGTCAAATATGGATTGACTGTTTTGATGATAGGAAAAATCAAAGATATGATGAGATTGTAATTAACACATTTCACAGGGACTAGGTATAAGACTTCCCAGCATCTAAACAAGATTGTGGTTGCCCCAACCCAGGTGCAGGACCCTGCACTTGGCCTTGTTGAACCTCATCAGCTTCATATGGGCCCACCTCTTGGGCTTGTCCAGGTCCCTCTGGATGGCAGGAACAGCTGTGACTTTGTTTAGGATAGCTTTCATTCAGGTGAGGAGTCTTGGTTTACTCATTGCTTCAGAAGACATCTCCATGTTACAGAACTTGGCCTTTGCACCAGCTCATCTTTTCAGGGAGGAAACCGCAGTACATCGAGTTTTTTGTTTTAACTGAAGTGCTTCCCTTCCTGTGTTTTGCCTTGTTCAGGGCTCCTTCACCCTATTGCTCCAGGCTGTGCTGAAAGCCCCCATGTGTGGTTAATGCAACTTTCTTGCTAACTAATATAAAGTAGGGATTTTTTTTTTTTATTTCTTGTATTTGAAGTTTGGCAATTGTGGACATTTTGTCAAATGATGGTATTATTCACATGTCTTCATTTGTTTTTTAATCCTTTGGCAATATCATGTGTTCAAAATTTAAAAAAGAAAAGAAAACAAAGGTATGTTACAGTCCTGAATAGGATTAAAGTAACTGACTTTAGGACCAGACCTCATTTGTATTCTGCTTGCTAGAAGCTGCCAAGAGAAGATTGTCTCCCAGTCTGAGATCTACGTCCATTTGTCTGGACTTCTCGGATAGGCTTCAACAGTTCTTCTTCCTGCTCACCAGCAGGCATCATCAAAATGAGCTCCCTCCTCTCTGAGCGGATAGGATTAAAAACATCTGACACAGTGCAGATTGCCCTTTACCTGAAAATCAGAGCTGAATACAAGAGAGATATCAGGTAGAAAATTATCTCCTCAAAAATTACTTCTCTCCCCTAATCTAGCCCCTGAGGTATTCATCTTAAAATTGCCCAAAGTTATACTGAAGTATACCACATACTTCATGCAGGTACAGGTGACTTAGCCTAAGCAATCCTTATATGAAACCACGCTTCCTAGAATAACTATAGAATTAAGATTTGAGGGGAGAGGTTTAGGTTTTACTTGATAGTCAACAGAGGACATTTAACTGAAAGGTTTTGGTTTTAGACCTCCTGTAAGACAGGCAAATACACAGATTACTCAATTCTGTATCTCTTTGCTGGTGACCAGCTGTGTGCAGCCACTCGATGTTGTTACAGAGACAGAAAGTGAAAGGTGCTGGTGAGAAGAAGAATGTGGCAAGGAGAGGCAAAACTCAAATCCTAAGCCACAGTTTGGACTTCCCAGAGGAAGAGTGCTAACACAACACATTTTGTTCAGCCTGCAATGCAAAAAGCTGACCAAACAAGAGCAGTTTTCCTTTTCATGGGGAATCTGCTTCCTCTCTACTTCAATGTCCAGATTTCTCCTAATTTTTTTTTGTTCAAGGCAGACAGCAGAATACAAGTATAGTAAGCTGGCAGCGTTTCCTGGTATTGCAGGAGAAACTGCTTAAGGACACGCATTTTTCTATCCCCATTGCAACAACAGATGAGGATTTTGCTACAAAACCATTTTAAAGATGTTAGCTATGGTGTGGATTTGCAGTACTTTCATCACATGGTAACTGAGAGGGAGCTCATATTTCTCTTACGTGGACAATCAATTAAAGCTGCAAACACTAAACTCATGCTTTGAACTGCATTTCAGTGTATTTTACAATTAAAAAAACNCAAACACTAAACTCATGCTTTGAACTGCATATGCTGCTATGTCCTGAGCAATTCATGCCTTTCAGTGTATTTTACAATTAAAAAAACCAAACCAACCAACACCAAAGATAGTGATGTTTCATTCATTCTTTTCTCTTTTTGTATGCGAAGGCAACACTGAATGTGACTTACCTAACTGTAGAAAGGAAGAGTGTAGCAAACCAAGAGCATGACTCTTTATCTCCCAAGTGCCGCACTTGTACTTTGTCTTTATATTGCTCTTTCTGTGCATTAGACAACTTACATTTTGAATCATTAATTAATAGAAAAAAAAATATTCTATTAATTTATAATGTAGTTGAAGATAGAGAAGAAAGGGACACGGATACATTCAAAATCTTTCTCTGACCTTTCTGATACAAAGACTCTTTCAGGAATTGTCTCTTATGGTAAGTAGACTTAGTAAAACCAGTCTCCAAATCAAGCTGTTTCACCTACCAATATATGTCATACACCATGCAATAGTTCAGGCATAACTAGAATGTCAAGCTTCGTTATTATCATTGTAATCTTACATCATAATGCTTGTGGTGTCTTCACAAGTTAAGAAAGCAGCAGGTAACCCACAGCTGAATTTTTTTTTCAGCAAGCCTAAAATCATTTAAGCATTTTGATCAGAAGCTGGAAGAGGACCCATCGCATGCAGCCTTCAAGTGTCCTCATTAGCTGGAAATCTTGTGCAGAACTGCTCCAGACTCTCTCTTTTGCAGACCTAAGCAGCCATGGGCTGGACAACTAAATGTGCCATTCAGGTAGGATATGGTGCCAGGTTTACATTCTACATGGTGCAGGGGGATGCAGCGGTAAATGTTTTGGAGAGTCGTACGTGAATGCTGATTTTCATACAAAGGCTGCCAGATGAAAGAGGCTGAGATTAGAGAGGACCACTTACCCTTCAGGTCATGAGTTGAGAATGGCAGACATCTGAGGCAGCAGTTAGCAGGAGAGCACAAGGAGAAGGCAGATTTTGAAGCTGCATGCAGATCAGAAGATACACAACCAAAGAAGGTCAGTGTCTAACAAAAGAGTGTTACTTTAAAGCAGTTACATGGGGTTTTTTGTTGCCAGATACAATGCATGCTCCAAATAAGATTTTATAACCTGTGAGCACTCAAAGTCCTGTGGATGGGAGTTTACACTTCCCCAGTGTTACAGGGCGGTGGTTGTCATTGATTTTTGCTGTTCTCAGCACCTCCTCACAAAAATGACAATTCCATCACTGAGGACCACTTTGACGGGCCCATGGGTGAAACTGAAGTTTGTGGGTTTCTAATGGATATTTCGCCAAGAGGAGAGATGGGACATGTGCAGAAGCCATCTAAAGACCCAGTGATAGCAGGTGGTGAAAGCATCAGCCCTTTATGCACTGATCCTCTGGGCCCCTTCGCACTCAGCCATGCCAGGCCCTGTGCCACCACCTGGCCAGCCTTCTCACATCTGCATTTTATGGTTCTCCTGCAAGAACAAGTCGTAATGAAGATCTTGATGCTATTTCAGGAAGTAACTTTATCTTCAGGATAGCAGTGGTTTGAGTAACAGCTTGCATGCCTGCCAGGATTTCTCTGATATCTTCCTTCCAGTTCATCTCATAAAAAGCCACGGATAAATAATCCCCAGCTTCAGACCAAATCCATGCCTACATCAGGATTTGGTGTTTTGGCCTTATCTGTGTATGTGAAATTCATTCACAGACAAACTTTAAACCTTACTTGAACATCACTTCAGGTTTTTTGGGGTTAAATTGGGTCAGGCAGACCAATATTTACTTCAAAGATAGGGCAGACTAAGGCTGAAGGGAAGAAAAATGGGCTTTCTCCCCTACATTTGTACATAGCAAAGCATGCTGTCTGCATACAATCAACAAATCAGGGGAGAGAAGGAGGAGCCAACAAGTGAAAATGGAAACTTATTTTTCACTATGATTATGTTATTCTGTTGAAGTTAGTTCAGTATTATGCCAGACTTCTACTGTGCATAATGATTTAGGTCCTAGATCAAGAGATGTCAAAGGGTAGTGTCCATAATGCCCTCCCTGTATAGAATAGAAGGTCTCCCAAAACAAAAACCTTTGGTTGGGAAAAGCCAGTCTACCTGAATAGTCTTAATTGGTTAGGTAATGAAGGCTTCATTATCTGCTCAAAACACAAGATGCAGTGTACTTCAGTCATGAATTATGTTTCATTTAGCAGAATTAGTAAGCTCCTTTCTTAAACCTTTCAATTAAGTAATTGAAAAAAATAGACAAATAATCAGATTCAGTAGAAGGTTTTGAAGCCCGATCTATTTCAAAATATAGGCTGGTTATTAAAGGGGGCTAACTGAAAAACTAAAGGGTAGAATACATGTACTGCTGTAACCCTTTCAAACGCTGCAATTCTCCCCGATCCCCCTTCTTTTGGACTCGCAACACTTGATGCTTCTCCTGAGGCCCTTCAATGGCAACAGGCCTCTCAAGAGCACCATAACCTTTCCTGTGCCTCGACTCCCTCCCAAGTCCTGTTTCGAATGTTCCTCAGCACCCTGGTCTTGCCAAATACCATCCTTTCACAGGCATTTTCACAAAGCCAATCAGCTTGTAAAGGAAAGCTAGATCTTTTGCAGTGTGTGAGGATTCAGTTATCTCCCCAAATCATCCAGGTGCTATCGTCAGTGCTGTTCCTACTGTTAGTCCCTTTTCTAATGGTGGGAATTGGCTGTTTTACCGGTCCCTGGCTTTCCTGCTAAAACACTCAGGGTGCAAACCCCAGACCTCCTTTCTGACATTATACCCTCGGGCTATACATGTAGCAGGGTGATCTGCAGCTCTCATGAAGAAAGTTTCTTTTTTTCTCATTAAAGAATTTTGATAATTGTTGTAAATATCGTTGCCTGAGCTTTATTTGCAAGGACAAGCTCCCTGCAGGGGAAATTGTGAGCCCAGAGGAATTGACAGCTTTGCTGATACAAGATGGACTCCTGATGCAGAGCTCTGTGGCTTGCAGTGGCTCAGCTGTTTATTCAGAAGCAGCTTCCAAGTCTCCCATTACTTTGAAGTCATTGGCAACTATGATGAAACACAATTAGAGAATATGAAATATTCAGGTTTTTTTATTTCCTTCAGNTACAATGCATGCTCCAAATAAGATTTTATAACCTGTGAGCACTCAAAGTCCTGTGGATGGGAGTTTACACTTCCCCAGTGTTACAGGGCGGTGGTTGTCATTGATTTTTGCTGTTCTCAGCACCTCCTCACAAAAATGACAATTCCATCACTGAGGACCACTTTGACGGGCCCATGGGTGAAACTGAAGTTTGTGGGTTTCTAATGGATATTTCGCCAAGAGGAGAGATGGGACATGTGCAGAAGCCATCTAAAGACCCAGTGATAGCAGGTGGTGAAAGCATCAGCCCTTTATGCACTGATCCTCTGGGCCCCTTCGCACTCAGCCATGCCAGGCCCTGTGCCACCACCTGGCCAGCCTTCTCACATCTGCATTTTATGGTTCTCCTGCAAGAACAAGTCGTAATGAAGATCTTGATGCTATTTCAGGAAGTAACTTTATCTTCAGGATAGCAGTGGTTTGAGTAACAGCTTGCATGCCTGCCAGGATTTCTCTGATATCTTCCTTCCAGTTCATCTCATAAAAAGCCACGGATAAATAATCCCCAGCTTCAGACCAAATCCATGCCTACATCAGGATTTGGTGTTTTGGCCTTATCTGTGTATGTGAAATTCATTCACAGACAAACTTTAAACCTTACTTGAACATCACTTCAGGTTTTTTGGGGTTAAATTG
Source organism: Anarhynchus alexandrinus (assembly GCA_008711295.1). NCBI lineage: Eukaryota > Metazoa > Chordata > Aves > Charadriiformes > Charadriidae > Anarhynchus > Anarhynchus alexandrinus. The sequence continues at coordinate 1,437,414 of VUYV01000058.1, read as the reverse complement.
GGTCAGGCAGACCAATATTTACTTCAAAGATAGGGCAGACTAAGGCTGAAGGGAAGAAAAATGGGCTTTCTCCCCTACATTTGTACATAGCAAAGCATGCTGTCTGCATACAATCAACAAATCAGGGGAGAGAAGGAGGAGCCAACAAGTGAAAATGGAAACTTATTTTTCACTATGATTATGTTATTCTGTTGAAGTTAGTTCAGTATTATGCCAGACTTCTACTGTGCATAATGATTTAGGTCCTAGATCAAGAGATGTCAAAGGGTAGTGTCCATAATGCCCTCCCTGTATAGAATAGAAGGTCTCCCAAAACAAAAACCTTTGGTTGGGAAAAGCCAGTCTACCTGAATAGTCTTAATTGGTTAGGTAATGAAGGCTTCATTATCTGCTCAAAACACAAGATGCAGTGTACTTCAGTCATGAATTATGTTTCATTTAGCAGAATTAGTAAGCTCCTTTCTTAAACCTTTCAATTAAGTAATTGAAAAAAATAGACAAATCATCAGATTCAGTAGAAGGTTTTGAAGCCCGATCTATTTCAAAATATAGGCTGGTTATTAAAGGGGGCTAACTGAAAAACTAAAGGGTAGAATACATGTACTGCTGTAACCCTTTCAAACGCTGCAATTCTCCCCGATCCCCCTTCTTTTGGACTCGCAACACTTGATGCTTCTCCTGAGGCCCTTCAATGGCAACAGGCCTCTCAAGAGCACCATAACCTTTCCTGTGCCTCGACTCCCTCCCAAGTCCTGTTTCGAACATTCCTCAGCACCCTGGTCTTGCCAAATACCATCCTTTCACAGGCATTTTCACAAAGCCAATCAGCTTGTAAAGGAAAGCTAGATCTTTTGCAGTGTGTGAGGATTCAGTTATCTCCCCAAATCATCCAGGTGCTATCGTCAGTGCTGTTCCTACTGTTAGTCCCTTTTCTAATGGTGGGAATGGGCTGTTTTACCGGTCCCTGGCTTTCCTGTTAAAACACCCAGGATGCAAACCCCAGACCTCCTTTCTGACATTATACCCTCGGGCTATACATGTAGCAGGGTGATCTGCAGCTCTCATGAAGAAAGTTTCTTTTTTTCTCATTAAAGAATTTTGATAATTGTTGTAAATATCGTTGCCTGAGCTTTATTTGCAAGGACAAGCTCCCTGCAGGGGAAATTGTGAGCCCAGAGGAATTGACAGCTTTGCTGATACAAGATGGACTCCTGATGCAGAGCTCTGTGGCTTGCAGTGGCTCAGCTGTTTATTCAGAAGCNTCTTCCGATCTTCATTGGCAACTATGATGAAACACAATTAGAGAATATGAAATATTCAGGTTTTTTTATTTCCTTCAGGATTTTTTTTTTTTACTAAACCCAGCAGTGACCCAGATTCCTCATCAGATTTAGGTTTGCTTCTGTTGCCTGGGAGCTGGAATAACAATTGCAGTTGTCTGGTGCAGATCATGAGCCCTTTGCCCTGATCCCAGACGTCTAAATACATTCTGACACCTTGCAGGAGCACTTTAGCAAATACTGGGCAGGGAAAGTATGCCAGTTACGTTCTTTGGTTTTGCTCAGTACATAGAGAAGAGCCAGTGATATTAAAATGAACGGCCATTAATTCACCCTGAATTGAAGTTTGCATATTCCCCAGGCTTCCCTACATTTACATCTACAGATGGTACATGGTTTTTTGTGCTGCTGAAAGACATAAATAAGATTTTTATCTCTTCATCTTATGGAAATGTACAAAGAAATATTGAACAAAAGGGTGTTACTTGCTTTTGCTGGACAGAGATTTCAATAGAGCATTTGAAGATGGCCCCGACTGTGTTTTGTTTTTCTCAGTTTTTAATAAGGTGACAAAGTGCCTCTGATTTAAAACGATGACAAGGACAGATCGGCTCATATTCTATATCAAATTGTGATATATAATTTGACCTCCCTTCATCTTGGAGGATGTACTTCAGCTGGGTGGCCCCAGTTGTTTCATTTGTGTGTGCCTTCCTTCAGGGTAAAGGAAAAAAGCAGTTTCTTCAAGCTTCAAAAACCTCAACAGTGATAAAGACTTACTTTAATAAGCAGAGTTTTCTGAGCTTTAAGATCTTAGGCAAACAGCACTGAGCAAAACCACACTTCAGCAAGAGATTATAATGCTAAAGAATAAAGCAAAAGAGGAAAATAAGTGGGTGGAAGGAAATAAAAAAAAAAAAAAGTGGCTGACTACCGAAAGCAAGTATAAAATTACATTCTTTCCTCCTCCTATCTTAATACAAGACCAATCAAATAAACACACATAGCTTCATTTTCTGCTTCCAGCAAGCGTATGTGTTGCATGAAAATCACTGAAATGGGCATTTTAGCCTGAAGACCAGGGACTGAAAGGATGGCCAATTACTTCTCATCTTTCACAGCACCTTCCACTCCATGACAAGAGCAATCCCAGTTGAACACTGTGCCTTAGCAACTCTTCCCTTCCAGCCTCAGCTGGTGAGCCACCCTCCCAAGAAATAAAGTAGAGACATCTTTTTCCCTGGTTATGGAAAGCTGTAAGTAGCTCCTAAGGATGAAATTAAGTTTGAAGGAGGCAAATAGTGCCATACTTAGTGTATAAGTATTCATGGTACCATCTGTAGGGACAATTTCAAACTTGTGCTTTATGGCAGAGCTGTCATTGTTAACATTGAACTGGAACTAGTTACAATTAGGAAGTGAATCAATGACACCAAGACTATTCCTTGCAGGCTACTGTCCAACCTATTCACAAACAGGTATTTCTAATGCTTAACTAGCCTTTCTGTTAGTTTTCCTTGTGGCTGAAACTTCGCTGTAGTATAAACCCATCATTGCCAACCCCATTTCTGGTGAATACAGAGAATTTCTTACTTTCCTCCTTTTCAGATATGTTGTGTTGCCTCCCAGTCTCTTCTTGGTTAAATGAACCCAATTATTTTTGGTCTTTCCTCACACAATTTTTAGACCTCTGCCTGTATTTGCTCTCTGGACTCCTCTGGATTCTTTCCAATTTGTCCATACATTTCCAGAAGAAGGATCATCGCGTCAGGACTGCAACCAAAGATTTGCAAGTGTGTCATGCAATGGGAGGACTGTATGGTATGCCTCCCCAGCTGTGCTCTAGATTTCATGTTTTAGCAGATCCTGTTTGTCAATGTATTGCTCTTTTTTGTATGGTGGTGTTAATCATTTTATGTTCTTTATGCTCTGGATACTCTATTATAGAAGTGCAGCACAGTCAGTTGTTCCATTTCATAAGTCTTTGCTCTTGATTGCTCCTATTTCCACATGTGGAAATTACTGCTTTCCCTTCACTCATTCCACCCTATTTTTTCAGTTGTTTCAGTCCAGTTTGGGGTTGGTTTTTTTTTTGTATGGGATATAGGTCAGAGGGAGGGAAACACCTTGCACAATTTTTACAGCTGGTATTTTCAATAGTTTAATTGGAAAAAAAAATCCTCTCTCATAATTTGTCTTCTGACATGAGGGCAATAAGTGGCAAATACTAAAGAATTCACCACCCAGGGTAATCCTGGGTGTTATCAAGGACAAGTAAAAGACACACACGTGGTTGGTTGTGTCTGTGGTGACGTTCCTCAGACAACCATGGAGATCACATCTGGGGTTTATACAGGATCTTTATACTGCAAAAAAATCCCATCCAACCAATGAGACCGCATGGTCTTCTGTACATGGTCTTTCGTGAAGGGTCCCTGTCCTACGCCTTCCCCAGGGCTGTGCCTGGGCACTGCCTTAGGGGTGTAGGCTGGCCGTACTGGGGAGCACACTAATACTTACACACTTGGGGTGGCCAGACCCCATTCTTGTGCTCAAGCCTATGCCCTAGCCTATTTAGGTCTGCTGCAACGATGTGGCTGCAGAACCCTTTGGTGTTTGCTAACTTACTTGCTGCTGTACTACTGACTTACCATTCAACCTCCCTGATAATCGTGACTAAAGAGCTGAACAGCTGTAACCTGAATCCTGATTTTGGAAAGATAATATTCATCCACAGAACAACTTCTTGTAGGTAAATATGTGGTTTATGCTGGCTTATTAAGTGAGCTTGCTACCCTGTGCTAGCCAGGACTGTCAGTGACCTACAACGGGATGGCACCGCATAGCGCTCTGCTTTGTTCTTAAGTCAATTTAAAGGTCCAACGTCAATTCCCCTGAAAGTGGACTATTACAGGACATGCTTTTCCTTGCATTTGCAGGTGATTAAAATAGCCCAGAGTGACTTGCTGTAACAGTGCACTTAGCAGCCATCAGCCATTTAAAATCCCAGAAATAGGTAGAGGGTTATTATATCACCCATCCTCTGCCAATAAATGTCACTCCCACTAAGATCCATGATAGTAATTTAATTTCCATAAAGGACACTGTTAATTCATCAGATGTGAAGAGAAAAGTACAAAAAAATCTAAGCTGAAATGAAAACAGTGTCAGGAGAAACAGGGATTCCAGAGTGGAAAACCAGAATTCATTAAAATATGTATATACTTACATAAGCTTCATGTTTGTGCTCTGAACTCTGAACACAGACAGCAAGGTGAGTCCTAAACATCTGGGCTCATGGATTTAGTCTTATTAAACACATTTTGGAATATTTTGCTTGTGGTTTTTGGAAAGGAATTGTATTTGTGAATAAGACAATTGTACCGAAATCTTCAGGATTTCACATCTTGACTACCACAATACCTTATTCATCTGTAAAGCATATGCTGTTTTTTATTAACAATTACTGTATTCAGCAGAATTCTTTCTCTTTTAAAAAGAAAAGAGCAGGCCTGAACCAGCCTGACCAAAACATTTCATCAGAAGCAGGAAATAAGGGTTAAAATTAGCTCGACCTTTTAACTAAAAAACCTTCTGCAACTGGGGGAACTTTTAAAATAAGTTTAGCTTGCAAAAGCCTGGTGGCTCAGAGTTGGTTACTGTTTTCTTGTTGGTTATGATTTCTTTGCACACTTTTTGGGTGCCTTGTCCAACTGCTGCCCCATAGCAGCTGCCAAGTAAGATGTGTGAGAGTCTGCGCTTATTTCCCATAATGTCCATAATAATGGCTAGAGATGAACTCTACTTCTGCACTTTAACCTACAAGGCATTCACATCAGACTTGTTGACTTTTGTATCTTGGGATGATGAATCCTATGGGCTATCTCAAAGTGAAGTGAATTTCGTTGTCCCTTCATGTAACACTGTCTATCCTCCAGTAGTGCCAGTTCACCTACTGAATTGTTTCTTGGATAAAAAAACCTATAGTTTATCTTCTTGTATTTTGCTAGTTCCCTAATGCTTTCTGTCCCATGTGTTTTCATTTTTTCCTATTTTCTTCCTCCCTTCTTACGACTTATATCTCAGATAATAGTAAACATTTTAATCTTTTTTTTTTAGCCCAGAAAAGGTCATTTAGTCTCTCCTCTCCTAAAAATATAGATCAGAGAATTTTGCCTAGTGATGTTTCATTTAGCCCTAACTAGCTTCTTCTTGACCTGCTGCATTTAGGTTATTTTAGAAAGCCAACCAGTGTTGATGCTTGTTTTCTACCACTTGGAATTTTTTGTATCTTGTTATGTCTTTAGAAGCTTAATTGTTCTTTCTGTTAATCCTGCATTATTTCCAGTTTGAGCTTTGCTGACTTCAGCTTCAAACTTCTTACATCTTGCCTTTCTCTGCTATACTGGAATAATGTGCTACCATCAGCTCTCTGTTAGCCACGTCTGCAGAGTGCAATTAAATCATCTCTTACCCTCTCTCACACAAGCTAAATCAATTAGGCATCTGTCAGCTGTTAAAAAAAAAATAATATATTTTTTGGACATTTCTGAAAAGTAAGGTCTTCTAACTCCAGTGCAGGTGAGGAATATTATGGATACAGGAAGACTGTATAAGGGAGACCCATGTGTATAAAATACTTTGGTGGCCTGAAAAGGTATGTCTCAGTCTCTGACCTTTCATATCACTCTCTCACATGTGGAATAGCATCAGCATCCTACTTGTTAGTATGCTTCTGCTAAAAGCTTCTTTGTTCATTAAGACTATATAAAAGACAATAGGCAGGGAGACAGTGTCACCTTAAAATACCTGATGTTAATACTTTGAAAGCCTGAGTTAGGACTTATTTTTAATATAATGAGACCATCAGCCACTAGAGGCCCTTCGCGTCTAGGAGACTGGCTGAGTCCAGGTGCTGTAGAATATCCCTCTGGTTTGATTTAATGCACCCGGAGGCGAAATATTAAAATGATAAACCACCTCACTGAGAAGCAACATTCAGAGTGTCTGTGTTAGGCACCTCTGAGAGGATTTGGTCTCTTCTCAGCTGCTGTGTTATTCAAAAAACACCCTTGATATTGAAGTGTCTGTGCTCAGGCACATCTTTTCATTCCCTCCTTTTCATCTTGTCTTCTCAGTTGCTTAAAATGACGCCGATCTTTTATAGTGTTTCTGGTGTTAGTGCTCAAGGCACCTCATCTGGAAAGCAGAAGGGGACCCTGGGACCCAGGTGGGAGAAGCAGCAGCAGGGCATGTACGGCACTGCTGTGTGTCCTTCACCAGTTCAAACAGACAAATTAGGTTGGATTTGCCACAAAATGGGGACTCAGACCTGTAAATATTTACTGTGAGTGCTTAGATGGAAGAATAAAAGTCATTTGATGAACCTTCCCAATACACTATTGAGAAAGGTGATTCACAGTGAATTACAATTATTTATGTTACTACTATTCTAGAGCTTCAATCTAAATTATGGTGTTGTGCTGGATGCTTTTCAAATAATAACATGTATTGTCAGCATGTGATGCTGGTCCAGCTCTCACCTCTGGAGGGCAGGGCTTGGGATGTACTAATATGCTGAGAAAAGTGGTTGCCAGAAGAAAAATGATCCTTTGCCTTGTAACTAGGCTGGGATATTCTGCAAATCCACTTCCCAGATGTCAGGAGTGATGCCTGGCCACCTGTGCTGTCACAGCCCACTGCTCCTTTTCCAACACACACAAGTAACAATGAGGAAAACTCTGTGTTTCTCAGGTATCACCTGTTGGTTTTTTTACTGTTTATTGTCTCTATGGCAATTAGTTATCACTATTGTGGTCCTTAGTGTTGTTTTAATATTCATACAGAAATTAAAATAGGATCCAGTTGAAGACCAAATGACTTTTCTAGATTGTAGTTAAGTGAGAGAGGAGCCCTTTCAAATGACTCACACCTTGCTCAGGATCAAAATAGCGCTTTGAAATGGCCCAGCAAAACTTTGAAAGGCTGGTAAGATCAGAAGAGTCCTTGAGCTACTCAGACCAACAATAAGAAGCAGAGGAGCTGTGTGTTATTGGGAATGTTGTAATATATGGAGGATGAAGTCATTTCTCACTGTGCAACACCACCACAAAAGAAAACAGATCTGTGTGAAAGAAGGACACTAAGTTTCAGCAGGGCAACAAACACATTACTCAACCAAAAACTAAAAAGTTGTACCAAGTCAACAATCCTGTTTGGGGTGGACAGATCGTAAGCTGTAAACAGCATGATTAATATGGAGGGCCTGTTAGAGATTACCAGCTTTAGAGCTTTATAACAAACAAACAAACTGTTCTGTGATGGAGATGTGCCCAGCTTTGTGTTTTTCTTTAGTCTATATTCCTTCTTTACTCTTTTCAAAAGAGTATATTTTAATAAGAGCCTTTTCCTGTACTTGGCTATTAATGTGACACCAGGTACTGACTGATTAGCAAGGAAGTAAAATAAATCCTACTTTTGCAGGACAGAGCGGTAGGAAGAAAATAGAAGCAGCAGAATGGATTATGACTTGCCCAAAAATACCAGCCGAAAAGAAAGCAGATTGCAAGTGATGAGGCATAACTGGAGGGGTGGGGGGGAGCTGAAAAGAGGCTTGTGCTATTTTAAACTTCCTAAAGGTCCAAGAAGTGGAAAAAACGCATGGCAGAGGATATCTATCAGCATTTTGATTTCACTGCGATATACATTTATGCAGTGCAGATCTTCCTTAGTCTTTCTTTTCCCTTTTTTACCTATATGAAGTTGTGAAGGGGAAGAGAAAACATTTGTGAAATATTTGAGCTGATCTCCAATTTTTCTCCCAGGTGAGGGTGGCAGGGCATAGCTGGAGGGAGGGTGTGAAAGACTTGAAGGACTACCAGCACGTCTGCCTCAGCCTTGCCAGACGGCACAAAGCCCGTGGGCACTCAGGGCCGGCGCTGTGGCACATCAGCTTTAACGATCAGACACAGCATGACTTGTGTGTGAAACACATCGTGAGCTCAGAAATGTTGGTGCCTGGATGGGAACCAGTGGATCTCCAGGGAGATCCTGGGGTTCGTACTGCAATGAAGGCAGGGGCAGGTCTGGCCTTTATTCTTCGCTTTATCTAGCTGTGGCCTTCAGAGGGACATTTTCCTGGAAAATCAAGTCGATGTGGCCTGATGAAAATTCAGGCCCCAAGGCGATGGAGTGGACTATTTAATTCTTCCTGTGTCATGATAAAACCCATCTGTACCTTGTCTCTGCTGGGATTTTCCACTGCAGGCAGACACTGTGCTGTGAAAGGAAGCCTGAGATAATTTTCTTCAGCCCTTTCCATCTAGGTCCTTATGGCCCTGCCCTGAGTGTGTATGTGTAAGTCCAGCCTAGGGAAGAACGAGCACAGCTTAGAGGTATTAGAGGTCTTGGGTGAACCTCCTTTTTCCTTTGGACTCTGTTTTTTCAACACAAGTAGAGGTGTGGAGAGAAATAGTTCAGGTAGACCAACTCAGAAATAGCACCTGGTCTTTCACAGACAACACCAAAGAGGCACGTCAGTGTTGGGCAGAAGAACTGGGAAAACGACAGGTCTTGCCCTGACAAGATATCCTAGAACAGAGGTGACCAGTATGTCATGTAACACTTGACCACAAAATAGTCGCTACATGGCCATCATCATGGACAAGAGGAGAGGGCCAAGATTCATCCTCTGGAAAGACAAATCTGTATGGACGTCCAATGTGTTCATGGACTTTAATTCTTCCAGATCAGTTTGTACAAATATATAGAGGAATCTTTACAATATCAAACTGCATGGAATGAGCACCAGAAAATATTATTAATATGTGCCAAGCACCCCAAAATGACAAAATTAAGGCTGGCTGTGCAGTGTAATTCAATGTCTTTGTGTGGCTGCATTTATGATTGATAGTCTTCTCAATTTCAGATTGCATGTGTTTTTTCCACTCTCTTTCCATACAATAGGTGTAGGCAGCACTAAGTTAATGAGCTCCCATTTAATATTTATTGCCCACAAGTCAGAGTCTGCTCTGAGGACAGTATTATTAATTTTCTCCTTGATTTTCAATAGTTCTTGTCAAGATACTATCTGTACCTGAGAAAACTTTATTTAAAAAAAAAAAAAAGGAAAAAGAAAACTGATGGTAGAATTTACTCATTCCCATCTTATAGTTGGCAACAAAAAGATTTAGGTACAAGAACACGGAAGTCTTTTTGTGTGTGTGTGTGTATGCCCAATACCAGATCTTTTAGATGTAACTTAAAGAAAAGTAGCTCTATTCAGTGTGCTCAGAGTCCTGCTCTTGGGACCTAGACAGCTTCCTCTAGATTCAGTGCTGCTGTTAAGCAGATCCTATATATTAATGAACTTAATGGATAACCCTGTTATGAGATAACATTCAGTTTTGACAAAATCAAAGTGTCACTAGAAGACACTGGATTTTAAATTACATTTTCAAAAGGAAAGTGTAACGTTATTTTGATATATTTTCTGCCCACAGAAACGGAAAATTTTAGCAAAATTTCACAAAAACTAGAAGCTACTGACAACTGTCTTACAATGGCGGGTGTCTGGCAGTGCTGGGGTAAGCTGTCAGTCCCATTTACTACAAGTGCAGGACTCACTGTGAAGCAGAGGTAGATTNTTTTTTTTTTTTTTTTTTTTTGCAATTGGAAAAGAAAAAGAAAACCAGAGGAAAAAAAAAAAGACATTTCAAGAGTCTGGTCATAATAAATTGATTACTCTTTTATCATAATCTTGCCAGACCCTTTCTGGGTAACTCATGCTTTAGACTTGATGCCTTCTGTGAAATCCATGGCTGTTTGGAAGGAAGGAAGGGAAAGGCTTTTACTTAGAAGCTCCCAGTCTTTATCTCCTGAAATGGCTACAGCTGCTAGAATTGAACTTTGGTAACTCATGTCAGGCTCTTCAACTTATGTTGATGTCTGATCTCTAAGGCGTTTCTTTTAAAAGCAATTTTAATTACTTTAATATGCTTTCCCCAGTGCTCAACTCTATACAAGTTGACAATTACTTTTCATGGTTTGATACACAACTGTGTTCCTTCGTTCAGTAACAATAACATTAGGCTTAATCTTTGTTGATAAAACTATCATTTTAATTGAACATTATTTTAAGAAACATATTTAATGAACAGTAAAAAAAAGTAGGGCAAAGTCCCTGACAATACCTGTTAAGTAAATGAAGATGTGTTTACTGTTGCCAGGATGCAAGCTGGAAAAAAACCCAGCCAGTGCTTTGAAAGACTGTATGAAAGGAGCTGGTTTTAAATTCTTTTAGCTCAAATTAATATAAGAATCTGTTTAGCCTGGTTTTTTAACTGTCTAAGTTTTTTGGCTTGCTAAAATTATAGATTCTGGAGGTTTTGTGGTTTTGTTTTGTGAGCAAATTCCTTGTCTTAAATGAAAAATTCTTAATCAGTGTAAGGAGAAAGTGGGATTATGCATATGGAAGAGAGCTGATCATCTTTACCTTTCAAATTTTTTATGTTTGCAGACCACCTTAGCATTGTTTAGTGGAGGGACAGATTGCTGTATAGGGAGTTTTTTAATTTGGCTTTTTTAAAGACACTCTTTTCCAAATGTACTGGTGGAGATACCCTCCAGGCTAAAAATCATGGATTAAGTGTTTTCCTGCTAAGTAAATTTTGAGCTAGAATGTGATTTATGTCTTGTCACATGATGGTTGTATTGAACTATTTTTGCTGAGTATTTCTGAGAAAATGGCATACATACAATTAATGTACAGCATAAGCTTGCTATAATGAAGATCAACTAGAGAAATTAAGAGAGGCATTTGGGGTAGCAGCGAGAACTGCTGAATCTGATTCTCTGTTCCTTCAAAGTCTGTATGACTGGCTGCACTTGGGCAAACCACCAGGAGTGGGTTACACTTGAAAATACTGCTGTAAATGAGTACATACTGTGCGATGCTATGTCAGCCTTTACTGCTGAATGGGACCACATCAGACGCGGGCGCTTGGCCACTTTCCAGATGGACTTTTAGGAATTTTGGCGGGTAAGACATACTTTTCAAAACCTGAATACTGCAAAATCGGATGTCCATGGTAGAGAGCAAGAGCACCTTTCTAGTTTATTTTGTGCCCTGATTTGGACTTCTTGCTTATCTAATTTAGAGGGCTGGGAGACCAAGGAAAGTAACAGGACTTTTAAGGCAGGCAGGTACTTCTAGACTGCCACTATTGCCACGTATTGTAAGCACAGATTGGAAACTCAAGTGCATCCCTTCAATGAGTTGTCTAAGGGGAAAATCCACTTTAGAAAATGTTAATTGCAAATGTTATCAGGTAAGTAACTGGAACATGAAAAAGGAAGGAACAGCTTTTCCAAGTAGTATAGTGTCCTGAAAGAAAACCGTTCTTCAGAAGATGCAAGATCTAATGGTTCCGTGGGACAGGCTGGCCACCTAAAACATTCGTGTGTGTACGGTACTCTTTGATCTGATTGCATAATTTTCACAAATGAGTCTATTCACTTTGCCTGTCCTTCTGTCATGGATTTGCTGCATTTGCGTGTTGTTAGAAATGATTCAGAATTTTTCCTGTATTTCACACCCTCGGATACTGTGGCTAATTCAGCCACAGGGCTGGAAGCCTGGGAGGGTTACGAAGGGCACAGGGCGGGGAGGGCAGAATCAAAGACTCTCAGATCTGAAGCTCAGCCAGGAGGGAAGAGAAATTGTGTCAGGGTCTGTGGTCAGAGGAAAGTTGAGGGAAGAAAGTAATAAATATGGAGAGCAGAGATGTGTGTGTGTGTGTGTGTGTGTGTGTGAGGTCAAGCTGCAAGGGCAAGAATCAGTGTTTTAATTAAGAAAGTAAGAGAAAATCAAGAACTGTAAAAGAATAAAGATAGCATGGACTAGGCAGGATTAGCATTTTTAAAGCTGTTGAATTAATTGTAAGGGAGAAATTAAGATTAAAAAAAGTTTAATAAAACCTGCATTTAAGTTTCATTCTAAAGTTATTCCAAATTCAGAAAATATCCATTACCTCCCCTGAAGGTCAGGCACACATGACAGTAGGAAGATTAGATCTGTCAAAGTTAACAGAACTAAAAATAATAAATGGTATCAGCGTATGAAGAAGAGGTACTGGATGAATATGGTGAACCCTGAGAAATGGAAGGAGCAATTGCAGTCAGTGCAATCTGGACTTTAATAATTATTTGATTCAGTGCCTTACAAAAACTTAAAGAAAACTTAATTAGAAACACCTCAGAAAAGAGCAGCGTTAAATGAAAAGAAACTGGCTGCATGTCTGTAAACAAATGATGGCGATGGGAGGGAAGACTGCCTGGATGAGGTTGTATATGCATACGTAGGTGTGTGAAAAGCACTCTTCTCCAGGAACCTGTTATGCCAGGCTGAACTTCAGTTCTTTATTAGTGATTGATCCACAGGATGGAGTAAATTTTTAGCAAGTACTGTATTGGCAATGCTCCCTGTGCACATTTAACTTCCAGTAAAAAATGAATAAACCCAGAAAACATTTGCTAATAGATTTGTGAAAAATCAATCTCCTAACTAAGGATTCAATAGAACAGTAATTACTCACAAAGGAGAAATGAGACACCAGACCGCCTGCAAGAGGAGAGATAGCAGAAAGCTACTTAGGTATCAGGTTGCTGCAAAACCAGACAGTTAAATTAAGAAAAGAAAAAACCCTGCCAGTGTGGCCTTGGCTAATATGTTAAAGTACTTCCCCAATATTGGGCTTAATGCTGTCGTTTTTCCGCACACGTGAAATTTCTGTATTGAGATTCCTTTCTTGGTCCCTTTCAGCTACAGCAACATAGCTATCAGAAAGGACGGCTGAGGAGCAGTGCTGATTTGGTCACAGGACATGGAAATACACACAAAGCTGAGAACTCTTAACTCTTAAAATTGATCAGGATCTAAGCGCCGAACTTAATGATTATCTGATGAAAAATTATGATGATGTGAAACATCTATGAATAAGAACTTCAGGTGAAATGTTAACATGCCAAAGGGATCAGAGGATGCAAGTGGCACAAATGTCCACCCCTCTGATTTCCACCTGGCTGTATAGCGTGGGATGGAGCAGGGAGATCTGCTTAGTGCTTTCCATCACCAAGGTTGGGAACAACTGTTGAAAGAAGGAAAGTTAAAAAGCTGCCTGGTTATATATTCAAAATGTGATGTGTTGCCACACTACTAATATTAATCTTTTCATTACCTCATAATGAAGAAATTTGAATAACAAAATTAGGAAATATTCTGAAGTAAATATTGGGTAATATTCTGAAGAAGAAAGAAACATGAGTACTTGAAAGTAATATATGACAAGAGGAGGATGCAAATGGTACAAAGCTGTTGATGATCTTATTTAATTATCATCAGGCCTGAGTACTTGGAGGGTTTATTTTCAAAAGAATAACATTTGTTGAGTAGCTAAAATGTTGTGAACAGTAGCAAATGCATTAAAATTGTTTTGGAGACATTAGGCTTTGGTTTAGTAACTGTTTAATTGGAAACAATGTAAACAAGTTGGATAATGAGATTGAGTTATAGATAGTCAGAGGCTAAGGGGAGTGTTTATTTTCCTTTCTGTGCATTCAGGGATTTGTATGCAGTAGTTAACTCCTGTGAAACCGCAGAAGGACTTAGATGTTAAGAGTGAACCCCTGGTGAAACAGATCCCTGTGGCTTCAAAGGGCAAACAACATGAGCAAAGATTGGTTAATTCTGTAAAATTATTCTGCAGTGCTGATCAGAAGTAAAAGAAAACAAGCCCCAAGCCCATTTCTAAAGCTGCCATTCAGTAGCAAAGACATGCTGACCTCACAGAAATTAGTGGATAAAATACTGACTTTTATGGACCTGACATTCATTGAAGGTTTCCAGCACTTCAGCTGCCCACTTGAAGTAATTTTTGCACGAGTTCAAAAGCAGAATTCCCTATGATTTTTAATGCACCTTGTTAAGAGAATGATCTCTGCAACACAAAAAACATACCAAGGGAACTGAGGCATATGAAAAGTCAAGGGACCAACTGCACCATAGGCATCTTCACAGCCACTGACATTGAGGATTAAGATGCTGAAAAACCTTGTCCAAAAAGTGTTTCCAGCCTGCCTACCTGGAAGAGCCAAAAGACCAAAGAGTAAACAAATACAGTGAAGAAACAGTGGAAATTATTTTTAAAGTCCTAGTTAGCTTAATCTAAAAAGGGGAAAGTCATTGCTCCATTTAAATGTCTCTCTCAACGGGAGACTAACGCTCACAACGGTACAGTCAGCTTGCAAATTGCAAACCTCTGGATATTGTGTTTAACTGCACAGTCTGAAGCTGAGGGAAGGCTTAGCTTACACAAGCCTACATAAGCCAAGCCTACATAGCTTAGCCTATATAAACCAAGCATTCCCTCCGCTTCTACAGGCAGTATTCTTTGGGTAGAAAGGTGCAAACAAAGCAAAGTGTCAGAGTCAGGTCTGAAAAACAGTGTTACACAGCACCTGAACATTGAGGTCAGGATCCCAGGAAGAAGAACTAGAAGGCGGTCATCACTGAAGGATAGTAAGATTAAAATATGATTTCTCTCTCCAGTTTCTGGAGGAGAAATGTTCAGCAGGAGACATTTTGTAATGGCATAAATTATACCTGTTAACACAAGCCCAGAGCTTAGTTTAGCTGCTTATTATTTTCTTGTTCACTGCTCCAACCAATTTCCCGCTGTCCGTTACCAGATTCAGAAAAAATATCTCATAGTGTTCAAGAATGGTAATATTAAGCTACTTTCTCATTTCATGCTGGGTGAGAGAATTTAAAGAGAGGCAGCACACATGATCCAGCACTGCCCACTTCTGATTCTTTTTGTACTTGTGGAGCTCTATGCTGTTGACGCTGTTTCTCCAGAGTAAGTCTTCGAGGAAGGACTTGCCAGATTTTCCAGCATTGATTTGGAAGTAAACACAAATGTTTTCCGTCAGCAAATGCAGAGAGAGATGGTAGAGGAAATGGAGTAATAAGAGTCTGAGAGCAGCCTGAAAGAGCTGTATCATGACATTAACCAGCCCAGATGTGACATCAGCCTTTACCAGGGTTCTGGGAAAGACCTGGCAGGAAGGGAAAGTCGGGGATAAAGACTCTGTTTTAAGGTATCCTATAGAAACTCAATCTTCCTGTGATCCCTCCATGAGGCTTAAATAATCTTCAATCTCCCTTTTTCAAACCAATTTTGTTGGTGATATTACACTGATAGCGCTTGCATGTTTATCACAGTGTAGTGACTTGACTCTGACCCAAAATGAACACCCCTTTCCTTAATCATCTATAATTATAATCTTAGCCAAAATAATTCTAAAAGAAAGCGAATGTGCACTTTATTTGCGTACCCAGTGATTAAACATTGGCCTGCATTAAATTGAAGTCAACGTAAATTATACTTAGTTGATGATACCGTCTTTGTTCAATTTATCAAGAATGCCAGCCAAAAAATAGGAAATATCTTGTGATACCTACATAGTTATTTTGAAAGATATCGCTGACTTGATGCTAATAGTAATCAACATTTTACTAAATTAGTATAAGCATGGATTTATTAACTTGAAACACAGACTTCTTTTATGCTTGCTTCCTGTGTGTGCAAGAGAAAATTTTTGATGCTTTTAATAGATTTATCTTCTTGTCTTTAAGCAGTTGATATTGTAACAGATACACAAGTTACCTATATTATCACTGTATAGGAAAACTAGCTATGAACAGTTAAATGCTATGAATTGTCTTTTTTACTTCTGATTTTAGAACAGATGCTACAATCTACTGCAGAATAAATACAGCACAGCTACTAGTATTGCGTAATAGAGAGATGCCAACATTGACCTCTGTTACTTAAACCGATATCTGCAATACACAGATGCGCAATATGAATGTGAATGAAAACCTCCACTGTGTCTGTTCAAAATAACGTATGTGTGTTCTATATGCAATTCTGGTTAGCACAGAGAAAAATCTCCCACATTGAAGATGTCTTCAGAGCTTAGTTCTGTCTGTTCCTGGTGCTTTTACCAAGAAACAACTGAAGGTGGTTATTAGGGAGAGACATCCTAGAGAAAATCATGAGGAAAGCTTCGAGACCATGGCTGGAGTCTAACACCATATAGGTCAAAGCTGCAGGGGTACAGTAGTCAGTCATTCTTCCTTTGCCAATTATGCTGCACTAGTAAATCTCCTCTATTACTAGATGCACTCAACAAGATTATCTACACTGCCCAGAGCCTGAAATATTGCTATAGATTACATATTCAGTGGAGAGCTAGGGACTCAGGAAAAGCAGACTACTTCAGATAGCTAAAACCTGCAGGAGCAAAAAGAGTGCACAGTGGGTAACCAGATTTGTTTTCTAATGGAAAACTGTTGTGAAGTAGAGGGCACTAGTGTAAGTATTTGGGTTTGAATCTGGGATGGTTTTGCTTATGATGCATGGAACTGACAAACTATGTTTATTCTCAGCACCAGCTGGTCTTTTTTTTTTCCAGAAAGCACCAGATTCTTTCACAGAAGAATCCTGGAGTCATCAAAAATTTGCAAGATCTCTTCCCTCTTCTGGACATACAGGCAAAGTGCTCACCAGCCTCTGGGCAGTAATGTTTATTTCCTTTCCTGTATTATCCCTGTGCCTCCCACCCCCATACGCAAAGGCAAACACAATCGACTTCTGCATAAAGTCATTGCAGAAAGTAATTTTCCCCTGAGTGTCCACAATTATATGAATTTCCAGTGCCTTAATTGCTCACGTTGTTGAAATGTGTGTGTTTCTCATTCTCCTTTCCACGCAGAGCCTGGGCACTGCACCAGTGTGCTTTCCTGAGTTGTGGGGGCAGCTCAGGTAGGTTTCTTAAATTCTTCCCTATGACAACCCTCTTTCTTTTGGTAAATACTATTGCTGCAAATCAAACAGAATATGCAGCAATCTTCTACTGAAGAATAGGAGCAGGTACCATCTCTGTGATAAACCTTGACTCTGAAGCCAGGGGAGCCAGCCTCTTGAATGCCATTTGGCCTGGCTGACTCAAGAGCTGCTGCGTACATACTGTATTGATCGATACATCTGCTTTTCCTCTGTATAATTGAAGCTCCCGCTGGCTTTTGTCTTCACTTCCTGATGCATTGCTTTTAGAAAGCAACATTATGTTTGTTACCTGTGTAAAATCAATTGTTCATGCAGTGAAACTATTCCCATTTGAGAGGGACGTGCTGCAAAACTCAGTAAGCACGCAAAATAGAATAAACCTGGATGTAGGTCTCAGGCAGAAAAATAGGTTCAGTCTTCTCAGAAGAAATGAAATCAAGAGGTTTAAAAATACACAGAAAACAAGTTTTCTGCTTAGTTACAGTCCAAGTTTTTTTCATGCTAGACCTTTCAAATATAACAGAAAATATATGGCTTTGTTGTCATGTTCCTTAGGCTAAAAAAAGGCCTAACAGATGACTTCTTTCTTCAGCTCAATTCAAAGAAAGTCTTTGCCCTGGCTTCTTGCAAGCTCTTAGAGTTCAGAGGTGTGATGCCAAAAGATCTGTGCATGAAAGATACAGTACGTGTTTCTCCATTGAATGCATTTTTTCTCCCTCTTTACTGATGTCTGACATTGCAGCTCTGGCCATCCTAAAAATATATATTTGAACAGTAGAGCTCTTGATGTAATGCTTTCCCTGTGTGCCCTTAACCAGAGTGTTCATTGCCATTGTTGGTTGACTGAACTTGTCATATATTTCAGTAGCTGTCATAGGGCTGGAATGATCTGGGACACTGGATGAATACAAAGAGGCTGACATTACCACAGTACATATGTTTTTACTTTACAAGGCTGACGGGTGAGTAATTATGAAGGCAATCCTAGTGACAAATGAGATTAACAACCACAAATCTACATTTCATATTCTTGAAACTGGAGCCGTATGACCTTGCTTTGTGTTTCTAACCAGATGAGAATAATAATGCACTAAAATGTGAGGAAGCAGATACAGCTTAAAGTAAATCCTTCCTTATGAACGTGCCTATTCCAAGAACATAAAGAATGATTCATAAACCAGACGAAATTTTAAACACAAACCATCAGGCCCTGCTGAAAACTAACCAGAATATCTCGGTGGATAATTTTGGAACTGTGTATGTCATGGAGACTCTTGTTTTTCTTCTGCTATGCAAAGCTAGTAGCAAGACTTTGAGAAATATTAAAAAAAAAAGACCAACATTTTCTAGAATCTTGCATTTTCTTGATGGAATATTTTTACTTGAAGTTACTTGAACTGGCAAAATGTTGTCTGAAAAACTATCCCAGAGAATGTTAGCAAATCCAAAGGAAGATTAAAATTTGTTGCCAGCACAACATTAATTCTCATTCCTCTGCATTTCAATACAGTTACCAGAAATACAGGAACAAAGTTCTCATAACATAAAGTTCCAACTGTAGAATAAATTTCTCTTCTTCAGAAAGTGTATACATAGATGCTGCTTCGGGAATAATTGTCTGCTTATTATTTTTATCCTTATTTGTAAGTATCTCTGTTTAACTGGATCATATTAAGCACCATTTTCAAAGAACATAATCTTAATTGTTTCCTCAAGATCTTTTTTGTCAGCATTTTTCTTCCTCCCAACTCTATTTTTTCCCTCCCTAACACCCCCAAACCCAGCACCAATGAAGATGAGACAACAGTATTATCTAACTTTACAGAAAAGAAAATGGAGACAAAGAGACTTCCTTAAATCCACCCAGTGAATCAGGGGAAAAGGCAGAACCCAAACCTACTTTCAAACACATTTCTGACCACATTCATTCTTCCAGAACACGCAGCTTGGCATTTTGATTGCACTTGTGAGAACCAAGCGTGTATGCAGATTAGAGTGCACTTAGGCACCCTGAAAATGAGGAACGCGGAAGCTGACCGTGCTGAGAGTTTCACCGCAGCGTGGCAGTGTAAGGGATCCCTCCCTGAGGACGGCCCGTTACTCCTCCTTGCTAGAGGTTGCTACGGCAGGGGAAGAGCTAATGGCATGACTTGTGTGAGTGCCCGTCATCCACTGGGAGGAAATTGTTTTAGATCCGTGCAACGTCTAAAAATCACACAATGGTTTCTGAAGTGAATATCTAACTGTGGACTCTCCGGCCCACTGCCAATATTTTGCTCAGTTCCTTATGCAGAAGTCATGATGGTAGAACTGGGATCTTTTTTCAAAACGTTAATGCACCATATCCCACCTTTATCTACCTGCCTTTATGATCTTGCTTTCTACATATTTTGCAGGTTCCAAAGCACTTGGGACAGACTATGCAAACAGCCTGATGCCTTTCCTGATTAATTCTGCTGCACCCTCAGTCCTGCATGCCAAAAGAGCATACTCCTTGGACTGCCAGGCAAAATGAGCTAAACCACATTACTACACTGCTATGGCTGAACCTGCCCTTAGGTTCAAATGTTTACGCTCAGTTATTATTTTGGCGAGATGTACAATTTTGCAATAAGCAAGAGAAGGAAACAGACATTCAAAATATGGACATCCTCTCCCAATGCTTTTTCCAAACAGATTAAGAGACAGTTGCAGTTCATAGCGATAGGATGGGATGATTTCTCTGAAATGGTTAGGAAGCTCTCCTTTAATGGAAAATAATGGTGACCTAATGCTAGAGGCTACTGCCAGCTCCCTAGCACGGTAATGTATTGCGTGTATAACAAGGAAGACAGTGAAGTGTGGAAGCATTTAACTTGGAAATAAGGGGTAAAATGGATGCAGACAATATGTCATTAATCATGTATGGAACCTGCCGACCACTCAACATCTCTACTCTGGTGAAAAAATTACTGGCTCTTTTTGAGACTCCAAATTATGCTTATGAAGTTGATGTGACATTTAAGGCCAAACTGGGGCTCCTTTCTCGGTTTTGAATTTCAGCCTAAGATCTCAGACCTGAGAGAAGGTGGATGCCTCTAACTGAAAGCTAATGAGATCTACAGGGGATCAGCATCTCACAGAATTACATCCTCACATTTGAGCTCCAGAGGCTTATTCTTCATCTCCCCGATGAAAAAGGACTGGTGTCTGAGTAGGCCAGGTGATTGGTGTTTTAAGTACCTAGGCAGAATAGAAAATCAAGTAATGATTCTTTTTCTTCCTGAGTCATGCATAGCTAAGGGATGCAAAAATAGCTATTAGGTTGTTTCCTGCCACAACAGCCTCTTCTAACACAGCTGCAGAGTATTCATGGGAAGTACTTGATAAAATCGCCATGATATCATTAGCAGCAACTGTGTTTCTATCTTGAAATTCTTATTAGGTGAAAAAAGGAAGCAAAATTAAATTATATTAGAGCTAGATGTGAATACACTTATTTCCTTATTCATTTTTAGCTGAAAAATATGCAATCTGACTACATGCAGTTCTTTCAACTAAATGTGTCTTCTTTTCACACTCTTTCTTGCTTCAGTCTATAGTCACTGTAGCAGAAACTTTCAAAAGAAAATCTAGTGAACTGTAGAATATCTGTCACTGCCATTTCCATTAATTATTGGAAGCTTTATGCTAACATCATACTGAAGGAAGACAGAAAAGTCAGATGCAAAAGGAATGAACATAACATTCCTAGAAATCTCATTGACTGCATATCTGATAAAATCGGTAAGATTATTTCTTTAACCAACCAGCCTTTTACCAACAGTCAAAAAAAAAAAAAAAAATCAGCCTGCTTGGTCTGAGAGCCTAAACCCCATTGTTTATGGCTGCTGCTTCCCTTGGCTGTTCTGTAGAACTTAATATAGCTGAATTCATTACACGGCATTTGCTGCTATGCTGCTTTAACAACAATTTTGGCAGTGTACAAATGATTTGACAGGAGGAACTGTGTGAAAATTCCTACCAGAGCAGTAGCCCCAGAGCCCTCTCTCTAGGTCATCTGATTGATCTGAGCTGTTGTCAGCACTGAGCCATCAATGTCATCCAATGACCATCCAGAATTGTGACGTGGTATATCATGGATCTGACAAAACTCTATTTTGTTTGCCACGTTTAAGGATTTCCATGCTTTAAAGAAACTAATGCATGCTCTTTTCTCCCATCAGAGCTTCCTCTTGTCTAGGATGGATCTTGTGATTAATGGTATAGACATGCACGGACAGCAAAAGAACCATTCATTTGATACACAGAAAGCTTAGGAGGATGACATCTCACCATGAATAGAAAGCTTGTTGCAAAAGCATTACATAAGCAATACATTTAATCTGTAATTTAAGCGCATTTTTTAATTTGATGATGCATGCGCTGCTACTAAATATCTCTACAGATATATGCACGATTCCAAGCACGGGTTTTAGTTCCATCATTTCTATAACCTTTATAACCTGCCCATCAGGATGAATATGCACTGCTTTGGTCTTCTTTGGTATGCAGACTCTTGAGCGTAAAGCCCTTGTTCAGGAAACAGCTGAGCAGACATTTCTAAGATTTTTAAAGTTTTTTGGTTCCAAAAACTGTGCCGGCAGATTTAAAGTACTGCCACCTTCAGCTCTGGGTGGCACTTTGTCCCTTGCCTGCAGAGGTCACTGCACATGCAGATGCATAATGGTGTGTGTGCTCACATTAGGTGGTAACTGGAGTCAAGAGTAAGAGGCTGTTTTCTTCAGCCCCAGGACACGTAGCAAAGGGAGATGCCTCCAAAGGGAGATGTATGAAATGCCTGTTTGATCTCCACAGACCCGGGTGAGCAATAGAAGCAATGCAATAGAAAATGAAAAGCACAATGCCAGTTTTCCCTTTTCTATATGCCAATGAAACCACTGCATGTAGAATATGAGGATGCAGGAAACGTGATGGCATATCTGGTGCTGTGACCCAGTAGCCATGGCAACAACAGTGCAAAGACAGATTACCCCAGTGCTCATTTCCATCAACGGCAGAACTGTAGTGATTTACGCTGGTCCCTTGTCCACAAAACGAAAAGATGCATTTCAGGTCTGTGATACAGTTTTAGTGGTTGCAAAGTTTAACAGAGAAGAAATCAACAGTATCTTCTATAGTGAGAATCAGAAGAAGAAAAAAAGAAATCACTGACAGGACCCATTTACTTTTCTTTCGTTGCAATGCAGACCTGTCAAGTCCCATGTGATGAGCATCAGACTTGCTCTTTTAGCCACTGCTTTCTCATTCCCCACTGTGGCATCTCCAGTTCATGCATCAGCAGTGTACTGTCATGCAGCCTGACATGTGAGTCTTGTCTGTTGGGATTTTAAGGACTTGCAGAATCTGGCAAGGTCACAGAACCAAGCATCTATACAGCAGTGAAGCATCTTCATCTGTTGCAAATATAACAACTTCCATCGTTTACCCCATGACAAGATTCTGTGTAGTTTACCTGTCTTCTAGGCTGATGAGAAGTCCCCACAGATTGTTTTCAACGGGTGTGTATCTGAGATCTGTGCTTGAGACAGATCTCATCTTGTTTCAGTGACACATCTGCCCTCAACAGAATTTTTAGTTTCACTTCAGAACTGTATTTTGTTAATTTATGCTTGCCTCCTTGATGAAGTAATGTTTAAAACTGTCACTGGAAAGAAAAATTCCTCAGATCTTTAATCACCATTTTCTTGCTCTCTACATTTCCTCTTTACCTAGTCAGCTATAAAGATCCCATATCCCAAGAAAAGTCTAAAGAAGGCATACCTCAACATTTACATTTTGCAAGTGTAAGCCAGACTTGGAAACATGACAGACTGAGTCAGGGTGAGCAACCTTTATTGCTTAGCGAAAGACCCGTGACTCTCTTTTTTTTTTCTTTTCTCTGCATCCAAAGTCCAATCCCAGGATAAGTCAAATGGCATGCAGGTGTAAAAGAAAGACCATGTTCTAAAAGGTCAGGGGAAAAAAGAAAGCTATTTGACATTAAAGAAGACAACATGAGAGAAAACATTGTCAAGACATATAGATATTTCAAAATGGCTGGCACTTGGTATCTAGCAAGAACCTTTATTTTCTTAAATCAAAAACTGAAAGGATTTGTATTTTGATCTAAAAATTACAAGAGAAGAACCATGATCATTAGTTAACTCTCTTTGCCTTATTATTCTCCCTCTTAACTTAGGCTTTATTTCTGAAACTTACTTGTTAATTTTATAGCACAGCCTACACTTTGAAAGTTTTGAAAGCACAAAAAATATTTGCTTCCAATAGATGCGTTGAACTTGTGAAATAAAAGTTACATTGCATTTACATTATTTTTACTTATGTGGATCTCTAATGCAGAACTGAGAAACAGCTTTGTTAACGTGTCCATCATTCCAGAATTCACTCATCCAAAACAACTCAGCTGCATACAAACCAGCTGTCTCCTGGTGCCTTTGTTAATACAAGATCTTTATATTTAGTATGCAGCCATGAAAGTTATTGTTTATCTTTATCTTCTATGTACTGTTGTACTGTTGTACTTCTATGTACTTTTGTGATGACATATGTTATTTGAATGACTTTTTGCCATCACCTAAGGAAAAAGAAAATTTCTCCTTTTTTCTTTAGTCCAAATTAGCAAATAATTACTAGCTTGTTGTATGCATTCTATGATCCAGCTTTTGGTATTAAAAAAAATATTCACTCTTGTGAGCGTTAGCAAATGAAAAGGAGGTAGTATAATCAAAGCAGTCACTGAAAACCTGAACTGATGTTCATGACTACTTCTGCAGTGTTTCCACTATTTCTGGTTAAAAGAACTAGATATTTTACTAAACTGGGTCCCTGGTATGTTAGCACCTGGTGAAAATAGCTAGTTCATAGTAATTATGTACAAAAAAGAGCTTCAAGCACACCATGTTCCCAAAAAATGTTAACAGATTGTAGCTCAGGGATTAGTAATCAACAGAAATTCCTGCCCCACAAAAACAGTGCTCTTCGGACAAGAGTATTCAGGAGTATTGTCACAGCATGCTACTGGACTAGGATGCTTCAGGTACAAAACTTTATTTGTGTCTAGCATTATACTATTTAATTCTGGTCCATTTCTTTTGTATACCATCTTCAAAAGCCTCTGAAGAAGACAGAAACAAAAGGACAAAGTTTCTGCCAGAAGACAAATAATAAACAAAACCTGAGGAATTAAAAAAGCGCGACCGGTATTGTCTTTTCAACCAACACACAAAGCAAAATCTCAGTGTTATTTCTTGCGGTTTTATACCTTCAAAAAAATCAAACAAACAGAAAACTATTGTTTATGCAGATGCTGTTTACTTTAACATTTTTTAGTAAAAACAAACAAAAAAAAGATGATCCCATGCTTTCAAGAAGGACGTATGACAAACTAAAAGTCATCCTGCTTTATGTTCTGTTGAATAGTTCCCTAAATGGAGGTTTTAGGTGAGGGATTGCTTAGAGACTTCAATGCTAAGATAAATGCCAATATAATAAAAAGATGTGGAGAATCTTTGCCTTGGGATAAATTTGGGAATCCAGCGTCATTTATGTCTTACAACTTCTAATACTGTATCTGTAGTAAATCTACTTAAAAAGTTTAATAAATCCAGTTTATCCATTTTCTAAATTCTATAATCAAAAGCTTCTCTGAATATTTTAAACTACTGTTCCAAATTTTTATTGAGATAAGATTTAAAATGACATTCCAAAATGAAAACTGCTTTATGTAAAGCTATAGTTTTTTACATTAATGATTGTATAATATATTTATAATACTATCTTCAAAACAAAACTCCATAAAACAATGCTTTAATAGGAGGAAGAATCTCTCCGTTTTTCCATAATTGCAATTGGTAACAAATACAACGTGCCCCGTTTTCAGAGAGAAATGGGTTGTTACTCATGATTTTTGGGTACATATTCACCTAAAATCAATAGCAGGAAAAAATCACATGTATTAAAAAAAAAACAACTCAACTCTTAGCATGTTCGTGCATGCCTGCACACATGTAGATGGTCTAAAATGTTGAGCAAATTCATGATGTCTACATGCCCTCATCAGCAGAAAGAGTAACACTCTGTTTCATGCAGGAAAGAAGAATCACCTACAAAAATGCATGATGGCATACATCATGTCTTTGAAAAAAAGTCCACTTAACTCCTATTTTGACGTGATAGCAAGGTAGGTTTAAATAGCTGTAAGTGAAATTAAAAACCCACAGAGCTAGAACGAAACTACTTCTGACACACACTTTAATCCATTTTCATGTCTCGATCGTACAATTTGCCTATTTCATAGCTCCTATAAGCAATTTACTTTACACAGCGCACACCACATACGTAGAAGCGGGTAGTCCCGAGGGCAGCCTGCTGTCTTCGTGCTGCCTCAGCCACCGCAGCCGCCTTCTCCTGCCCTCACCGCTCTGCCCGGACCGCGTCCGGCTCTCCAGCCTCGGGCAGCCATCCCTGGAGGGCATGTCCCCTCTGCAGCTCACACCCATGGTTCACCGTCAGCCTTTCAGTAGAGGAGAACACGCTAAATCTTAAATCTGAATACATCACTGTCTATACATTTCCCTGCCCTCTACGGACCTGTATATTTGGGCCCAAGGTAAGTATGGACTTTGCAGTAGAGGATGCGGTTCGGGAAAAAGTGCCAAAGAAGGTGTTTAAAGCATCTTCTTTAATGTCCTTATCATCATCTTCTATCATCTTCTTCTTCTTAAAACATCTTCTTTAATGTCCTTATTAAAGAAGATGTTTAAAACAGATGTTTAAAACATCTTCTTGGCCAGTAAAAACCAGCGTGGGGGACACAGGCGGAAGGTGTGGTGCGTTTTTGGTGTTTTACTGTCATGCCCTCATGACGACCTCGACACCGCCGCCAAAAACGAGTGCCACCACCCAGAAGTAAGGATGCCGCGTCCACGCCGGGGCTGTCACCGTCCCACAGCACCACGGCCCGGCGCCCGCCTGCTGCCCTTCGCCACAGCCCGGAGAACATCCCAGCGAGGAACCAGACAGCAGGGACAATGGGACACGGTGAAGAGAGGGGAGAAGCCATGGCGCCTGTAGGGACCGCCACTACCCAACGATAAGGCCATTAAACAGCAGCCGCCCTGCCGCGGGGCGCTCGGCCTCGCTCAGCCCCACCGGGAAGGAGGGGCCGGTGGACCCCCGCCAGCTTCCCCCCCCGCTTTCCGCCCCGGGGCGGGCAGACCGCGCCGCGCCACCTCGCCCCCGCCCCCCCGGCCCCACCGCCC